>PVIA01006646.1:61342-94636 GCA_004024845.1 Tonatia bakeri
TGTTCACCTCCTGCCCTTGCTAGTGATTGGTCAGTCAGGTGCGTGATCAGTGCCTTGATTGGTCAGTCAGGTGCATGACCAGTACCTTGATTGGCAGCTGGTTCGCGTGCTCTGCGGATGCCCCCAGGGGGCAATGCTGGCGGCTCAGACGGCGATATGCTGTCTTGCTGACAGCATCAGCAAGCTAAGGCCCCAACATGAAATGGGTCCCATTTCAAATATACTGAATCAGGTGGCAAGATAGGTGGGAACAGAGTCCATTTCCACCTAAGCACAGGTGAAATACCTAGCCAATCTTCTGAGGAACAGAGTGAACAGCCAGTGGTATCCCAGCATATATGAAGATTGGAGACCAAAAATTGTAGAAGACATTGAAAAATCAGATGGTAAGGAGGATGCTTCAGGACAATAAGGTCCCTGGGACCAGTGCAGGGACCCGGGTGGCTGCAGCCCCAGGCCTAGAGCCCACAGGGTCTGGTATAGGATTCTTGGGAGAGAGCCAAGTCAATAGCTCCCTCCCCTGCCAAACAAGGTTTGAGCAGCACCAGGAGGGACCTGGATGCTTGAAGTTGAGGGGGTGTGGAGGAGGGTGGATAAGTAATATGGACAAACTGGCAAACACACAGGGGCTGTGTGCACCCACTGAGACTGTGGACAGCCCCTGGGAAGAGTTGGGCAGTGACAGACCCTAGCCTGGTCAGTCCCCAGTCTGGTTGGAGAGTTGGGCTGCTCAAGAGGCCAGGCATTTCTTTGGAGCAGCAGTCTTGAATAGGAGGAATTTTTCAAAAAGAAAAAGACAATAAAGAGGCACTCAGCAGTTGTTTGGGGAATTCCCCCACAGCAGCCACCACTGCTTCATACTCCCCTACCCCTGCCCAGCTGTGCACTCACACCCAAAGCCCTGGGGACAGCACCCACCTGAACCTATGGCCCAGCTGCTGCCTGTCCTGCCCCAGCAGTGGAGGCAGAGTGCTCATGCCCACAGTCCCTGGACAGAGCACACCTGACCCTGCCACCCTGAGGCACCTCACACCCAGCCTATATGCGCCTGGCCCTGCATGTTCAACTCGTTCTCTAAGAGGACAGCAAAGATACACCCACAGAGGAGAGCTGCAGGGCTCAGGGAATCAGAAGTCCCGAGAAAGACTTAACTCAGCGTGTGTGTGGGGAGGAGACACTGAACTACCCTGAAGAAACTCTGAGAGTCCCTACCATCTAGGACAGGAAAGAGTGAGAAGGTGGTGTGTGAGTTGTCCCTAATTGGTGCACCTAAAGGGCTGCACACTGGTGGACTGAAGGCATAGGCTAGGCAAAGAAGAGCACTAGGGGCCGGGCAGTGAACTGAGGAACTGGGTTAGAGGCTGGACAACTGTGAAGGGTGCAGCTCAGGAAGGGAGAAAAGTGAAACCTCAGCCTGCTGCAGCCAGGAAGACCAGCAGAACTGGCTTGGCTGGTTTAAAGCTAGCAGAAGGGTTTTTTTTTTAAATGAAACTTTTTTTTATTCTTCTTTCCTTCCTTTCCTTTTTTATTCCTTCTTCCTTCCTTCCTCTTTTTTTTTTTATTCCCACATGGGACACAATAAAACCTGGAGCTGTGAAAAAACCAGAGTGAGACCCAAAGAGGGGTCATTCCAACAACTGAGACAGTGAGACAAATTTCACTTTGCTACTTTAGAGAACTTGCAAGTTATTATATATCTGTATTTTTATTTTTCATTATTCTTACATCTTTTATTTTATTACTATTTCTGTATTTCTCTTCTTTCTGTTTATCTTCTTCACTTGGCTTGTTAAATTGCATTATTTGACTGGTTTCCCTTGTTCTCTCTTTCATAGTGTATTTTTAACTTTTTGTCTTTCACTTCACTTGTGTTCCAATAGCACACTAGGTCCTGTACTTCCTATTCTTGTTATTCAGATCACATAGATTCTGTCATATGATTGTTGCTCCATTACTATCATAAATAATTACTGTTCCACACAACTGTAAATACTACATAGCACCCATCCTGGATCTTGGCTCACATCACCGGTTCCTGAACTTTATTACTATGGTGGATAACTCTATTCTCTCACACACTACACATATTTTCTATCCTTTACTATCACTTTACCTTGTAATCTGACCTCCCACAAGCTCACTGCTTTCTAGATCCCACACACAATTATTCTCTGCCCCTAACAAGAGTCTTATCTTTTTCCACACTTTCTAAAAAGTGGCTAGTTGGGTGAAACATCACAGTTAAAACTATACATATCCAAAGAATCTCCTATTTCTTCTTTATGGATTGGTACTTTAAATCCCATACAGTACACTCTTGCTATCTTAAATCATTTTGCCTTGCCCCCTCTAAATGATCACAAAAAAGACTAGGTGGAAGCTATGAACACAAGTATACCTGCTGGAAGAAGAAACCCACCAACAAAGGAACCACCAACAGATAACAACAGAAGAAGGTGAAGGAGGGAGTGGAAGCCACACTAACCTCAATCTAGGACCAATCTGGAAATACAACTAAATGGTGGAGAAATTGCCCAGAACAAACAACTGAACAAGAGCAAGAGAGAATCTTCAAAACCTTGTACACACAGGAGAATCAGCTTCAACACAACCTGTCCACACATGCATGACAGAATACAAGACATGGTGGGCACAGTGACCCTCAGTTAACCAGCTGGTAGGAAGGATCCATCAAAAAGTAACCCAACAACAATCAAAACCCAAAGACATACAGAGAGCCAACATAAATGACAGCCCAAGGCCAACAAGCTCAGGAGATCCAAGGAGACTGCACCACTGAATCTCACAGGTCTTCTACCATAGAAGTTCACACCACAAACCCAGGAGGCGGAAGTGATCAATTTAAGAGTCAGAGGTTAACAAGAAGTCTCACAAACAATGGGAAGACAAAGAAACAATCCCCAAATGAAAGGAAAGGAGGAAGCCTAAGAAAGAATGCTAAATGAAATAGAGGCAAGTCAACTATCAGATATTGAGTTCAAAGCAATGGTTATCAGGAATCTCAATGAGCTCATAGTGAATTAATGAAAACTATAGGGAAACTACAATGAACTCACTGCAAACTATATCAACATGAAAAAGGAAGTAGAAACTATCAACAAAGGTGAAGAGGAAATGAAGAATACAATTTCTGAACTGAAGAACACAGTAGAAGGAATCAAAAGCAGGATCAATGAAGCAGAGGACTGGATCAGCAAGCTGAAGGACAAGGTAGAAGAAAACACCCAGAAAGAGCAAGAAAAGGAAAAGAGGCTCAGAAATAACAAAGAAGGGTTAAAGGAAATGCAGGACAACATGAAACATAATAATATCTGTATAATAGGAATACCAGAAGGAAAAGAAGACCAAGGGATAGAAAACCTGTTTGAAAAAGTAATCAGGGAAAACTTCCCTAATTCAATGAGAGAAAAAGTCACACAAATCAGGAAACACAGAAAGTCCCAATCAAGAGGAACACAAAGAGGCCTACTTCAAGGCACATCATAATTAAAATGGCAAAATTCCCAGACAAAGAGACAATCTTAAAGGCAGCAAGGGAGAAACAGGAAGTAACATACAAGGGAGCCCCAATAAAGCTAGCAGCTGACTTCTCAATGGAAATGCTCCAAGCCAGAAGAGAATGTCAAGAAATATTCCCAGTAATGAGAACCAGAGGCCTGCAACCAAAGCTACTTTACCCATCAAGGCTCTCAATTAAGATGGAAGGCCAAATAAGGAGCTTCCCAGATGAAGGAAGTCTAAAAGAATACACCTCCACCAAACCAGCTCTGCAAGAGATGCTAAAGGGACTGCTCTAGGGAAAGGAAGGAAAAGAGCGAGGGAGAGAGAGGAACACAGGTATGAAAAAATGGCAATGAATAAGCACCTATCAATAATAACCTTAAACGTAAGTGGATTAAATGCTCCAATCAAAAGACAATATAACTGAATGGGTAAGAAATCATGACCCATGCATATGCTGTCTACAAGAGACTCAGTTCAGGACAAAAGAGCTGCACAGACTGAAAACAAAGGGCTGGAAACAAATATTACAAGCAAACAGAAAAAAAAATCCAGGGTAGCAATACTCATATCAGACAAAATCGACTTCAAAAAAAGGACCATGACAAGAGACTCAGAAGGTCACTTCATAATACTCAAGGGAAGAATCCACCAAGAAGACATAAACATTGTAAATGTATACACACCCAACACAGGAGTACCCAAATACATAAAGAAAATCTTAGAGGACTTCAAGAAAGATATTGACAGGAACACAATTATAGTGGGGGATTTTAACACCTCATTGTAAAAAATGGACAGTTCTTCCAAACAAAATATCAACAAAGATTTTCTGGTATTGAACAATGTCCTAGATCAAATGGAATTAACTGGTATATATAGAACCTTTCATATCAAAAAAGGAAAATACACATTCTTTTCAAATGCACATGGAACATTATCAAAGGTAGACCACATGATAGGACACAAAACAAGCCTCAACAAATTCAAGACAACTGAAATCCTATCAAGCATTTTCTCTGACCACAAGGGACTGAAATTAGAAACCAACCTCAAGGAAAAAACTCAACAACATTCAAACTCATGGAGATTGAATAACATGCTATTAAACAATGGATGGGACAAGAATGAGATTAAGGGAGAAATCAAAAAGTTTCTGGAAACAAGTACAAATGAACTCACAACAACCCAAAACTTATGGGACACAGAGAAGGCAGTCCTGAGAGGGAAGTTCATAGTGATACAGGCCTACCAAAGGAAGGAAGGAAGGAAGGAAGGAAGGAAGGAAGGAAGGAAGGAAGGAAGGAAGGAAGGAAGAAAGAGATTTCAAATAAACAACCTAACCCTACGCCTACAAGAACTTGAAGAACAACAGCAAAGACAACTCAGAGCAAGTAGAAGGAAGGAAATAACCAAAATCAGAGCAGAATTAAATGACATAGAGACTAAAAGCACAGTTCTAAAGATCAATAAATCCAGGAGCTGGTTCTTTGAAAAGATAAACAAAATTGACAAGCCT
The DNA here is from genome assembly GCA_004024845.1 of Tonatia bakeri. NCBI lineage: Eukaryota > Metazoa > Chordata > Mammalia > Chiroptera > Phyllostomidae > Tonatia > Tonatia bakeri. The sequence continues at coordinate 66,384 of PVIA01006646.1, forward strand.
TTAAGCAGACTAATCAACAAAAAGAGAAGACCCAAATAAACAGAATCAGAAATGAAAGAGGAGAGATTACAACCGATACCACAGAAATACAAAGAATTGCAAGAAACTACTACAAGAACTATGTGCCAAGAAATTTGAAAACCTAGGTGAAATGGACAAATTTCTAGGAAAACATAATTTTACAACACTGAATGAAGAAGAAGCAAAAAGTCTGAACAGACCAATAACAGAAGATGAAATTGAAGCAGTAACCAAAGGTTCTGACACACAGAAGCCCTGGTCTAGATGCTTTCACAGAATTTTACAAACCGTATAAGGAAGAGCTAACCCCCATTTTTCATAGATTATTCCAAAAAATTCAAGAAGATGAGAGACTCCCAAACTCCTTTTCTGAAGGCAGCATGATCCTAATCCCCAAACCAGAAAAAGACATAACAAAGAATGAAAACATCAGGCCAGTATTGCTGATGAACATAGATGCTCAAATCCTGAACAAGATATTGGCAAACAGCATCCAGCAATATGTTAAAAATATCATACACCATGATCAAGTGGCATTCATCCCAGGGATACAAGGATGGTACAATATTCATGAATCAATAAATGTAATACGTCACATAAACAAAATAAAAGACAAAAATCACATGATGCATCAATAGATGCAGAAAAAGCATTTGATAAGGTACAACACCCATTTATGACAAAAACACTTAGCACAGTGGGGATAGAGAGAGTATTCCTCAGCCTTGTAAAGGCCATGTACAAGAGACCTAAAGCCAATGTTATACTCAATGTGCAAAAAGTTAGAGCTTTATCACTAAGATCAGGAACAAGACAAGTATGCCTGCTTTAAACACTTCTATTCAACATACTACTGGAAATCCTAGTCATAGCAATCAGACAAAAAAGAAAGAAAGAAAAGGTATACAAATTGGAAAGGAAGAAGTAAAACTGTCCTTGTTTGCAGATGACATGATAGTGTACATAGAAAATCCTATAGAATCCACCAAAAAACTGCTAGACCTAATAAATGAATTGGGCAAATCATCAGGATACAAAGTCAATACTCAGAAATCAAAGGCATTTCTGTATACCAACAATGACATATCAGAAACAGAAATCAGGATAAAAATCCCATTTGATATAGTAACAATAAAAATAAAGTACCTAGGAATAAACCTAACCAAGGAGGTAAAGACCTGTACTCAGAAAACTGTACAACACTGAAAAAAGAAATTAAGGAAGACAAAGACAATGGAAGCATATACCATGTTCAATGATTGAATTGCCCAGCTCCCATTTGGAAATGCACAGGACCCACACCCACAGATAGGTTCTCCCCTGGTGAATCAGGCCTGCATTGTACCTAGACTGCTATGAGACTTGCTTTTGCTAAAGCTCCCTCACCCTGAATTGAGACAGCAAGTGCTTACTGTAACTTCCTAAAATCCATGCTAAAACTCCCCAGTATGGAGTGTAACTGGTTCAACCACTTTTCCCTTTGCATTTGCAAATATCCTTCTTCTGTGATGTGATTAGCAGCATCATCTCCTTTGTTTTCTGTAAAAGGTAACCACCTAAAGCGAACCTGTGCATAGTAAATGAGGACCATCATGTAATATGTGGAGAAACCCAATAAAGGCCTGTCAAGGCAAGGGCCCAGGCCTTCTTCTCCTCTTGAGAGAAAAGCCATGCTGTCCCTTGTCCTCCACAGGACTCAGTAGTCCATGTGAATTACTTGTGCCTCATCCACAATGTGGGGGACCCCACAAGCCAGGGTCCACATCATATATGCATTAGATTATATGTAGTAGCTAATTATATATATTATATATATTTTTTCTGCATTTATATTTATATAATTTCTATTAATATACTAGGACATTATTTTCTAATTAACAGAAGGTTGGAGGATAAAGCTGAGGAATTTTCACAGACTGTATACAAAAAGAAAAAGAGAAAGAAAGTAGGAGACAAGAGCAATCCAAGAAATCCAACATCTGAAAAATGGAGTTCCAGAAGAATAAATAGACAAGGAAAGAGTGTGATAAAATTACCAAAAAACCCCCACAGTTTTGCCATAATTGAATGACACAAATTTCCAGAGTGAAAGGGTCCATCAAGTGCCTGTGATTTCATAAGTGAAAAATGACTTACAACTAGGAATTAATGAAATAGATCACTAAATATTCTAGTGAGATAAAAGAGGTAAAATTCAAAAGGTCCAGAATTACAATGACTTTGAACATTTTAACTATAACCCCAGAAGTAAGAACACAAGGGACAAATGCTACCAAACTATAACAACAAATGATCTCTAAACTAGAATTCTATACACATCCATATGACTAATCAAGGGTAAGTGTAAAATAATACCTTGAAACATGCACATTTTGAAACAGTTACCTCCCTTTCATTTTTTTTTATCAGAAACCTACTGAACAATAAATTCCTACAAGATGAGGGAATAAACTAAGATAGATGAAGGAGACAGTATCTAGGACACAGTAAATTCAACACAGGAAGTAAGCTTTGGGAGTTCCTAGCCCATGTACAAAGAGAAACTCCAGAAAAATAGCTGTATTTCTGGGTTTTGGTTTTTTAAATAGACTTTAGCTTTTAGAAAAGTGTCAGACTTAGATGGAAGAATTCAGAACAAAATATAGAGGGTTTCCATATACCTCCAATCAGTTTTCCTATTAACATCTTGCATTAGGATGTTACATTTGTTCCAATTAATGAACCAAAATGGATACATTATTATTAAGTAATGTGCATAGTTTATGCAGATTTCTTTAGTTTATATCTGTTTTTTTTTTTCACTTCCATGATCCCATCCAGAATAGTACATTATATTTAGTTGTCAAGCCCTGGCTGGTGTGGCTCAGTGGATTGAGTGGACTAAAGGGTCACCAGTTCATTTCCCAGTTGGGGCACATGCCTGGGTTGCAGGCCAGGTACCCAGTGTGGGTGCATGGGGTGCGACTACACATTGATGTTTCTCTTCCTCTCTTTCCCTTTCACTTCTCCTCTCTCTAAAAATAAATAAATAAAATCTTTTTAAAAAGACATTTAGTTGTCATGTCTCCTTAGACATCTCATAGCTGTGGCAGTTTCTTAGACATTTTGGTTTTGATAATTTTGGCAGTTTGGGTACTGCTCAAGTACTTTTTATGATATCCACTATTAAAATTCTCATGATAAAACTGAGGTAATGATCTATTGAGAGGAAGTCATCAAAGTGTCAGTTTCATCACATTGCATTAAATGTACTTATTATTGGTATGATTTATAGGTGTTGATGTTGACCTTATCTGGCTGAGGTAGTGTTTGTCAGTATTCACTAAAATTTATTTTCATCCCCCTTTTCATACTGTCCTCTTTGGAAGGAAGTAACTTTGCACAGCCCAGACCTAAATTATGGGAAGTTACATTTTCTCCCCTTTAAGGTTGATTACCTTCACATATTATTTGGAATTCTTTTGCATAGGAGCTTTGTCTCTTCTCTCACATTAATTTATTTGATTATGTATTTGTATGAATTTGGACTCACAGATTTTTAAAAATATTTCTCAGCTTATAATATAATACTACTTTAGTAACTTTGTTCAAATTGTTTCAGTTTTGGACATTGGGAGCTGTTATGATGGCTCCTGTGCACCTTTGGCATACCCAATTAATGTATGTGGGGTTTTGTTGGAAGGGACAGAAGCTGAGCATTTCTTTGCTTTCTGCTTCTACAAAATGCTTCAAGCTAATCTTGTATTTGTATTTCCTTTCCAAGTCTAAGATTCAGTCATATTTCCTAGGAGTGCTGCTTCCCTTTATCACAGAATCGTATTATATTGTAAAACAAGACCTGGGCACTAGGTGTGCGTGTTGCTAGTAGGTTATCATCTTTTGGGGCCTCTCAGCTGAAAAAACACTACACTACACTACACTACACACACACACACACTCTCTCTCTCTAATCTGTGTATATACACATAACTGTAAGTGATTCTATACAATCTATAACAATCTATGTAACAATCTATATACTAAATTAAACATGAGTTCATTCCACTATCTCCAGCTCTAATCCATTACCTCATGATTACCCAGATCCTCCAGTTACTTATCTGTAACATCCCAACCAGCTGTGAAAAACCTGGCTCCCACCATCTGCCCTCCGTTTACTCAATTGTTCAACTCCAATATACACTGGTAGCAGTATCAGATTGTTGACTCAACCCATGGGAAAGAACCACTAGAATACAGTTCTTATGTACGGCTCATTTTGCCTTTAGTCTTACAGACTCTACTTAGTCATAAAGTTACTTAGATCAGCACCTTTTCCCTCCACTTCTGCAGTGAGGATTTTTTTTTTCTTTTCACATTTTAGTACAGTGAGATGCTGTTGTCAGAATCTGGATTCCTCACTTGTATCCCAAATGACCTAAATAATTTTTTAAGTTGAATATATTAATATTTAATCTTTGTGTTAAAAAGTTCCATGGATTTTGACAAATGCATAGTTATATGCTCACTATTATACCATCATATAGTGTCAAAACAGTTTTACTGCCCTAAAAATCCCTGTGCCTCATCCTGTCCCAGAACCTTTGGCAACTACTGACCGTTATACTGCCTGTACAGTTTTGCCTTTTCCAGAATGTCATAGAATGTGATCAAACAGTCTCTTCTTTTTGTGGCTTAATAGCTCATCTCTTTTATTATTGAATAATATTCCAGTGTACAGATGTACCACAGATGTATTCACCTGTTGGAAGATATCTTCTAGCTTTTGATAATCATGAACAACTTTTCTGTAAGCACAAGACTGCAGGTCTTGTGTAGACATAAGTTTTCAATTAATTTGAGTATGATCTAGGTAAATACCTAGGGGTGTGATTGCTGGACTGATTGCAAGGCTATGTTTAGCATTGTATAAAACTGCCAAACTCTTCCAAAACTTCTGTACCATTTTCCATTCCCAATGGAAAGGAATGAGAATTATTATTTTGTTCTGCATTCTTACCAGTATTGTTGGTATTCATTATTGTCTATTTGTTTAAATTTTAGCTTCTAATAGGTATTTAGTGGTTTTTTATTGTTGTTCTAATTTGCAATTTTCTAATCACATATAATGTTGAAAAAATATATATATGTGCCATTTGTATATCTTCTTTGATGAGGTGTTTGTTCAGATCATTTGCCCATTTCTAAATTGGGTTTTGTTTTCTTATTGTTGAGTTTTAGGAGCTGTTTGTATACTTTGGAAACAAGTCCTTTATCAGATATGTGTTTTCAAATATTTTATACCATTCTGTGGCTTTTCTTTTGATTCTCTTAAAATTGCCTTTCAGAGCAGAAGTTTTAAATTTTAATAAGATGACATTTGCTTTCATGGATTGTAGTTTTGTATTATATGTAGAAACATCACAAAATTCAAGGTCTCCAAGATTTTCACCTAGAAGTTTTATGGTGTTGTGGTTTATACTTATACCTACAATATATTTTTGGTTAATTTTCAGTGAAAGGTTTAAGGTTTATGTCTACAAATATTTATTTTTGCATATAGATGTTCAATTTTTTTCAGCACATTTTATTGAAAACACTATTCTTTTTTATTCAATTGTCTTTGCTATTTTATCAAAGATTAGTTAACTACTTCTGTGTGGGCACTTCTGGTCTATACTGTACCACTTATTAACATGTTTGGTATTTTATCAGTTCAACACTGAATTCATTACTTTGGCTTTGTAATGAGTCTTGAAGTTGGCAGTGTCAATCCTCTGACAATCTTCTTTAGTATTATGTTGGCTATTCTGGGTCTTTTGCTTTTCCATATAAATTTTAGAATCAGTTAGTCTATATCCAAAATAGATTGATAGGATTTTTAGGGCAATTATTGTGACTACATAAGCTGAGTGGGGAAGAACTGACATCTCAACAATATTGTCTTCTTATTCATACCTATTTTTCTATTTATTTACATGATCTTTGATTTCTTTCATTAGCATTTTATAATTTTTTCTTAGAGATTCTATACAGATTTTCTTAGATTTATATCTAAGTGTTTCATTTTGGGGGGTTATTATTATAAATGGTATTGTGTTATTAACTTCAAATTCCAATTGTTCATTCCTGTTATATATAAGAAAACAATTGACTTTTCTATATTAACTTGCCCTGCAAACTTGCTATAATCAGCTATTAGTTACAGGACTTAAAATGTTTTATAAAAAATAAGTATATCATTTATAAACAAAGGTAGTTTTATTTCTTCTCAGTATGTACATTGTTTACTCTTTTTTTTTTTTTTTGGTCTTATTGCATTACCTTGGGCTTCTAGTATAATATTCACTAGGAATGATGAGAGTGGATATTTTTACTTTTTATTTAATTAGGAGCAGAGCACCTAATTTCTCATTATTACACATGATGTTAGCTGTAGGGTTTTTTTTGGGGGGGGGGAGATGCTCTTTATTAAGTTAAGAAAGTTCCTGTCTGTTCCTACTCTGAAGAGTTTTTTAAAAATAAATGAATGGATGTTGGACGTTGTCAAATGCTTTTTCTTCATTTGTTAATATAATTATATAATTTTTCTTCTTGTGTAAACTTTATTATGGGAAATTTGAAGATAATGGAGTTAAAACCCATGAAAGTATGGGGGAAGGATTCCCAAGAGGTTTTTAACTCTTAAGCTAGTCCACATTTAATGCTTAAATGTTAAAGCATTAAAATTAACATTTTAGTTTCCTACCTGCATACAGCTTCAGCAGCTTCTGTTCCTAGTAAGCTGGTCTCAGATATGATTCTCTGTTTGCATCTGTCTGTCCAGATTTCAGGGTGGTAGTTTGCTTTGTGACCTTAGTTCTATGATGAGTCTAAAGTCATTGAATGTTAGTTGGTTTGGATATTTTCTTGTTTTGAAGATGAGAGCAGTGACTTCCATGCACTTTAATTGTCAAAGCTTAAACTGGAAGTTGACCTTAATCTCCATTTTACGTCTACAGCTTGGCAACAAGATTTTCAAACCTTCCAGCCCAGTCCCTACCATACAACAGGTTTCATCCATGGCTGTTGGTATGTCTTTCTATTGCCATTTTCTCACTCTAATATTCTCTGTAAGCTTGTTGCTCTTGTTGATATATTTAGAATGATTATCACATTGTAGACTTAAGAGGACCCTCCAGAGGTTTGAATCTGGGAAAACTTATAATCCTTGGTTCTTTAGTGTTCTGACTATTCATGGACAACAGTGTAATTTTCACTCCTTTACAGACCAATAAAGGTTACAATAACATCCCCAGATCATGATGATCAGTGGTGGTGACTGATATGGGTAAAGTTACACTTTGTCTTTTAATGCTTCTACAATTCAGATTTTTCCTATTTCCATACCACTTAATACAGACATGTACAATGATGTTTCTCAGTTCAGTGAACTACCACTAGCCACACCAAATTACTACTAATAGTGTTACGTTCTGTGAGATAGACTCTGCTAAATAGGTTCTGACATGACTACAATGGGAAAGAGTGGTAGAGCTGTTCTAGAGAGACAAGAGCTTGCATGTAAATCAGTGGGCAACTTGGTAGCTCCATATTTGCTAGAAATTATATTCTTTCTCTTGTGAATATATTGGTAGAATAAATAATTGTACCGTTATTGTCTTCTCCTTCCAATAATCTCATTCCACAAGGCTTGAAATTAATTAAAATATTTCTCATGTTAATGAAAGGATGAAATAGACACAGAGATAAAACTCCAGAAGCAGGTATCAATAAAACAAATAAGTGGTTTACCTGAAAAAAAAGAAAAGAAAAAGCTGTTCAAAATAATGGTCATAAAGTTGCTCACTAAAGTCAGGAGAATATGCATGAACAAATGTAATTTCAACAAAGAGATAGAATATATAAAAAAGTATCAAACAGAAATTACAAAGTCAAAGAATACAATAGCTAAACTGAAAAAGTCAATAGTGGCGTTCAACAGTAGACTATATCAAGCAAAAAAAATAATCAGCAAACTTGAAGATAGTGCAGTGGAATTCATCCAGTCAAAGGCACAAAAATAAAAAAAATGAAAAAAAGTGAAAAATTTAACAAATTATTAAATATCATCAAACATACTAGTATATGCATTACATGGGGTCTCAGAAGGATAATACAGAGAGAAAGGGGCAGAAAGTTTATTCAAAAAATAATGGCTGAAAACTTCCCTATCTTGGAAAAAGAAACATTCAGTTCCAAGTATCCTAGAGTGTTCCAAAAGAAACCTACACCAAGACACATTATAATGAAACAATCAAAAGTTAAACATAAGGAAGAGAGAATCTTAAAAGCAGCAAGGGAAAATACTTGTTATGTACATGGAACCTTATAGAACTATCAGCATATTTTTCAACAGAAACTTTGCTGACCAGAAGAAAAAAGCTTAATATATTCAAAGCGCTGAAAATAATTTAACTAAAAATGTTCTACTTGGTAAAGTTGTCATTGAGAACTGAAAGAGAGATAGAGAGTTTTCCAAATAAGCAAAAGCTAAAGGAGTTCATCACCACTAGACTGGCATTACAAGAAATGTCAAAGGTCCTGTGCTCGTAGAGCTCAGTTGGTTGAAACATCATCCCATGAATGAAGTGTCATGGGTTCAATTCCCAGTCCAGACACATACTAGGTTGTGGATTTGATCGCTCTCACATTGATGTATCTCTCTCTCCCTTTCTCCCTTTCTTTTTTTCTAAAAGCAATGAAAGAAAGTCTTGGGTGAGAATTAAAAAAGTAAAAAGAAATATTTAAGAAAGTTCTTCTAGCTGAAAAGAAAGATACTAATTTGTAACAGGAAAACATGAAAGTATAAATCTCACAGATAAAAGTAAATATATACTTAAATTCAGAATACTGTAATGTTGTTATGATGGGTAAATCACATAAATCTAGAATAAAGGTTAAAAGACAAAAGTACTTAAAAGAATTAAGCTACAATAATCTGTAAATGTATACATAAGGTAAAAAGATGTGGATTGTGACACCAAACACATAAAATGTGGGAAGTGAAAGTAAAAATGTAGTTCTTTAGTATGCATGTGCAGTAATCATTGGCTTAAAACAATTATAAATATAAAATGTTTTATGTAAGCCTCATAATAACTGCAAAGCAAAAAGCCTACAGTAGATACATAAAAGATAAAGAGAAGGAATGTAAATAATATGACTACAGAAAATCATCAAATCACAAAGGAAAATAGCAAGAAAAGAAGAAAGGAATAAAATAATTACAAAACAATGAACAAAAGGGCAATAGTAATTTCACCCCTATCAATAATAACTTTAAATGTACATGGGCTAAATTATTCAATGAAAAGAAGTAGGGTAGCTGAATTGATTAAAAACTAAGACCCAGCTATATGCTACTTTCAAAAGACTCACTTCAGCTTTAAAAATACAACAGAACAAAATTTAAGAGACAGAAAATATATTTCATGCAAATCGGGGGTAAAGAAAGTGGGAGTAGCTAAATTTATATCAGACAAATTAAACTTTAGGCCAAAACTGTAGTAAGAGAAAGATAGATAATTATATAATGATGAAGGGGTCCATATAACAAGAGGATAAAAATTTGCAAATATTTATGCATCCAACATAGGAGCATCTAAATATGTAAAGCAAAAATTAACCACCAGAAACAAGAAATAGACAGCAATACAATAATAGTAAGGGACTTCAATGCCCCACTTTCACTAATGGATAAATAATATAGGCAAAAATATATTTAAGAAAACATTCAATTTGAACTACACATTAGACCAGATAATACACTGAACAGAAATTTAGAGAGTATTCAACAGCACCAGATACTCATATGTTGGGCCACAAAACAAATCTAAGTAAATTTAGGTATATTGAAATCATATCAAACATTTTTTACAACCACAATTATATGAAACTAGAAATCAATTTCAAGAAGAAAACTGGAAAATTGACAAATATGTGGAGATTAAATAACATGTGACTGAACAACCAATGGATCAAAAAAGAAATCAACACAAATTTTTTAAAAATCAAGAAAAAATGAAAATGGAAGTAACACATACCAAAATTTATGAGATGCAGCTAATTCCATTCTTCTTTGTTTGTTTTTTGTTTAATTGTTCAAGTACAGTTTTCTGTCCTTTACTCCTATTCCAGCCAACTCCCCCAGCCCTCCCCACTTCCCTCCCATTTCCACATGCCCCCTAGTTTTTGTCCATGTATCCTTTATACTTGTTCCTGCAAACCCATCCCCTTTTCCCCTGAAATTCCTTCACCTTTGGTTAGCCTGTTCTCTATTTGTGTCTTTGGTTATATTTTGCTTGTTTGTTTGTTTTGTTGTTTAGGTTCCTGTTAAAGGTGAGATCATATGGTATTTGTCTTTCATCGCCTGGCTTATTTCACTTAGCATAATGCTCTCCAGTTCCATCCATGATGTTGCAAAGGTAGGAGCTCCTTTCTCTCTGCTACATAGTATTCCATTGTGTAAATGCACCATAGTTTTTCTTTAACTTTTTAAATATATTTTATTGATTATGCTATTACAGTTATCCCATTACCACCCCTTCATTCCCCTCCACCCTGCATACCCTCTGCCACCCACATTCCCCCCCTTTAGTTCATGTCCACATGTCATAAGTTCTTTAGCTTCTACTTTCCCCTTACTATTCTTCCCCTGCCCCTGTCGATTTTCTACCTACCATCTATGCTACTTATTCTCCGTACTTTTCCCCCTCTCTCCTCCTCCCACTCCCCTGTTGCTAACACTCCATGTGATTTCCATTTCTGTGGTTCTGTTCCTGTTCTAGTTGTTTGTTTAGTTCATTTTTGTTTTTGGTGTGGTTGTTAATAATTGTGAGTTTGCTGTCATTTTACTATGTATGTTTTTTATCTTCTTTTTCTTAGATAAGTCCCTGTAACATTTCATATAATAAGGGCTTGGTGATGATGAACTCCTTTAACTTGACCTTATCTGAGAAGCACTTTATCTTCCCTTCCATTCTAAATGAAAGCTTTGCTGGATAGAGCCATCTTGGATGTAGGTCCTTGCCTTTCATGACTTGGAATACTTCTTTCCAAAGCCTTCTTCCCTGCAAGGTCACTGTTGAGAAATCAGCTGACAGTCTGATAGGAACTCCTTTGTAGGTAACTGTCTCCTTATCTCTTGCTGCTTCTAGGATTCTCTCCTTCATTCTTACCTTGGCTAATGTAATTATGATGTGCCTTGGTGTGTTCCTCCTTGGTTCCAACTTCTTTGGGACTCTCTGAGCTTCCTCGACTTCCTGGAAGTCTATTTCCTTTGCCATATTGGGGAAGTTCTCCTTTATTGTTTGTTCAAATAACTTTTCCACTTGTTGCTCTTCCTCTTCTGGCACTCTTATAATTCGGACGTTGGAACATTTAAAGATGTCCTGAAGGTTCCTAAGCCTCTCCTCATTTTTTTGAATTCTTGTTCCTTCATTCTTTTCTGTTTGGTTGTTTCTTTCTTCCTTCTGGTCCACTCCATTGATTTGAGTTCCAATTTTCTTCCCATCACTGTTGGTTCCCTGTGCCTTTTCCTTCAATTCACTTAGTATAGCCTTCATTTTTTCATCTAATTTGTGACCAAATTCAACCAATTCTGTGAGCATCCTGATCCCCAGTGCTTTGAATTATGCATCCGATAGGTTGGCTATCTCTTGGTCGTTTAGTTGTATTTGTTGTGGAGCTTTGATCTGTTCTTCTGTTTGGGCCATTTTTTTTTTTTTTTTGTCTTGTCATGCCTGTTACATATGAGGGGCAGATCCTTAGGTGTTCACCAGGGCAGGGAAACCCAAGTTGTTGGGTTGTCAGTTTGTATGTGGTGGAGGTGTCAGAGAGGGAACAATGGAGCTTTCTCCATTCTCTGTCAGACTTCAGTCCCTTCTGCTGCTTCCCCCCAAAACTGGGCCTTTCTGGTGTTAATTCCTATGTGGGTGGGCTTGCTCACATTCTAGGACCCTGTGGGTCTCTCCAACAAACTCTACTGTGAGGCTAGGAGTTTCCTCCTATGCCTCAACCCCCACAGGTGTTTTCAATCAGTGCCCTGAGGCTCTGTTTCCCAGTGCTGGGACCCTGGGTTATGCACAGTGCCTCGCTGCACAATTGCTGCCTTGCTGGGTCTGCCTGTTGCCATCCCACACTCAGGGTCTGCCAGCCAGTGCCTGCACACCCAGGGTCTGCATGCTGAGATCTTGTGTGCTCTGGATGCCTTATGCACCCAGTCCCACCACTCTTTGTTCCATGACCCCTCTTTGCTTGGCTGCTGGACTCTGCCCCTCCTACTGGTCTGGATGAACATGTCTGTTTTAACTCCTTGGTTGTCTGACTTCCATACAGTTCAATTTTCTGTCAGTTCTGGTTGTTATTCTGTTTCTAAATTGTTGTTGTTCCTATCTTGGTTGTGTGAGGAGGCACAGTGTGTCTACCTATGCCTCCACCTTGGCCAGAAGTTTACCATAGTTTTTCGATTCATTCATTTACTGATGGGCACTTAGGTTGCTCCTAGCACATGGCTATTGTAAATTGTGCTGCTATGAACTTTGGGGTGGACAGGCTCTTTTGGATGAGAAACACCTTTCAGGGTTCTTAGGATATAATCCTAGCTGTGGATTATAGCTGGGTCACAAGAAAGATCCATTTTTACTTTTCTGAGAAAATTCCATACTGTTTTTCATAGTGGTTGCACCAGTCTGCAATCCCACCAACAGTGCACAAGGATTCCCTTTTCTCCGCAACCTCTCCAACACTTGTTGTTTGTTACTTTGTTTATGATGTCCATTCTGACTGGTGTGAAGTGGTATCTCACTGTGGTTTTAATTTGCATGTCTCTGATAGCTAGCGATACTGAGCATGTTTTCATGTGTCTCTGGATCCTCTGTATGTCCTCCTTGGAGAAGTGTCTGTTCAAGTCCTTTGCCCATTTTTTAATTGGGTTGCTTGTCTTCTTGGAGTGGAGTCATGTAAGTTCTTTATATATTTTGGAGATTAAACCCTTGTCTGAGGTATCATTGGTAAATATGTTTTCCCATACAGTTGGTTCTCTTTATTTTAATACTATTTTCTTTAGCTATGCAGAAGCTTTTTATTTTCATGAGATACCATTTGTTTATTCTTTCCTTTATGTCCCTTGCTCTAGGGGACATATCTGTGAAGATGTTGCTGCGTGAAATATCTGAGATTTTCCTGCCTATGTTCTCCTCTAGGAATTTAATGGTGTCACAACTTATATTTAAATCTTTTATCCATCTTGAACTTATTTTTGTGTATGGTGTAAGTTGGTGTTTGAGTTTCATTTTTTTGCACATAGCTGTCCAGTTCTCCCGACACCATTTTTTGAAGATGTTATTTTTATTCCATTTTATATTACTGTCCCCTTTGTTGAATATTAATTTACTGTAGAGACTTGGGTTTATATCTGGTCTCTCTGTTCTGTTCCATTGGTTCATGTGCCTGTTTTTATGCCTGTAAAAGTGTATTTTGATTACTGTGGCCTTGTAATACAGTTTGGTATCAGGTACTACAATCCCTCCTACTTTGCTTTTCTTTCTCAAAATTGCAGCAGCTATTTGGGGTAATTTTTGGCTCCATATAAATTTTTGAAGTGTTTGTTCTATTTCTGTGAAATATGCCATTGGTACTTTAATAGGTATTGCATAGGATCTATAAATTGCTCTGGGTAGTAAGGACATTTTGATGATGTTAATTCTGATCCATGAACACAGTATATGTTTCCATTTGTTTGTGTCTTCCTTGATTTCTGTCTTCAGTGTTGTGTGTAGTTTTCTCAGTATAGGTCTTTTACCCCATTGGTTACGTTTATTCCTAGGTTTTTGTTGTTGTTGTTTTGCTATATCAAATAGAATTTTTTTCTTGATTTCTGCTTCTGCTGTTTCATTGTTGGTGTATGAAAATGCCTTTTATTTGTGGATATTGACTTTGTATCCCCCTGTTTTGCCAAATTCATTTATTAGGTTGAGCAGTTTTTTGGTGGAGTCTATAGGATTCTCTATGTACGCTATCATGACACCTGCAAATAATGACAGTTTTGTTTCCTCCTTTCCCATTTGGATGCCTTTTATTTCCTTTTCTTGTCTGATTCCTGTGGTTAGGATTTCCAATACTATGTTGAATACAAGTGGTGAAAGTAGACAACCTTGTCTTGTTCCTGATCTTAGTGGAAAAGATTTTAGTTTTTGCCCATTGAGTATGATGTTGGCTGTAGGTCTGTCATATATGGCCTTTATTATATTGAGGAACGCTCCCTCTATTCCCACTTTGCTGAATGTTTTTTATCATCAATGGGCGATGTACCTTATAAAATGCTTCTTCTGCATCTATTGATATGATGATGTGATTTTTGTCTTTGCTTCTGTTTATGTGATATATTATATTTACTTATTTGTGAATATTGTACCATCCTTGCATCCCTGGGATGAATCCCATTTGGTCATGGTGTATGATCTTTTTAATGTATTGTTGGATGCAGTTAGCCAATATCTTGTTGAGGATTTTAGCATATATGTTCATCAGAGATATTTGCCTGAAGTTTTCATTCTTTGTTGTGTCTTTATCTGGTTTGGGAATTAGGATGATTCTCTTTCATAAAAAAGAGATTGGGAGTCTTCTGTCTTCTTACATTTTTTTTGGAGTAGACTGTGAAGAATAAGGGTTAGCTCTTCCTTAAATGCTTTGTATAATTCTCCTGTGAAACCATCTGGTCCGGGGCTTCTATGTGTTGGGAGCTTTTTGATCACTGCTTCAATTTAATCTGCTGTCATTGGTCTGTTCAGGCTTTCTGCTTCTTCTTCATTCAGTTTTGGAAGATTATATTTATCTAGAAATTTGTCCATTTCACCTAGGTTTTCAATTTTCTTGGTATACAGTTCTTCATAGTAACTTCTTATAATCCTTTTTATTTCTGTGGTATCGGTTGTAATCTCTCCTCTTTCATTTCTGATTATATTTATTTGGGTCCTGTCTCTTTTTTTTCTTGATGACCCTGCTTAAATGCTTGTCTATTTTGTTTATCTTTTCAAAGAACCAGCACCTGGATTTATTGATCCTTAGAATTGTGCTTTTACTCTATGTCATTTAATTCTGCTCTGATTTTGGTTATTGTCTTCCTTCTACTTCTTCTGGGCTGTCTTTGTTCTTGTTCCTCAAGGTCTTGTAGGCATAGTGTTAGAGTGTTTGTTTGAAATGTTTCTATCTTTTTTAGGTATGCCTGTATCGCTATGAACTTCCCTCTCAGGACTGCCTTCACTGTGTCCCATAAGTTTTGTTATTGTGAGTTCATTTTCATTTGTTTCCAGGAACTTTTTGATTTCCTCCCTAATTTCGTTCTTGACCCATTCATTGTTTAATAGCATGCTATTCAATCTCCATGATTTCGAGTGTTTCTTTTTTCCCTTGGGGTTGGTTTCTAGTTTCAGTCCCTTGTGGTCAGAGAAAATGCTTGGTATGATTTCAATTTTCTTGAATTTGTTGAGGCTTGTTTTGTGTCCTATTATGTGGTCTACCTTTGATAATATTCCATGTGCATTTGAAAAGAATGTGTATTTAGCTTCTTTGGGATGGAGGGCTCTCTGTATATCAGTTGAGTCCATTTCATCTAGGGTATTGTTCAATGCCACAATATCTTTGTTGATATTTTTTTTGGAAGAACTGTCCATTTTTGACAGTTGTGTGTTAAAATCCCCTACTGTAATTGTGTTGCTGTCAATATCTTTCTTGAAGTCCTCTAAGATTTTCTTTATGTATTTTGGTGCTCCTATGTTGGGTGCATATAAATTTACAATGTTTATGTCTTTTTGGTGGATTCTTCCCTTGAGTATTTTGAAGTGACCTTCTGAGTCTCTTGTCATTGTCCTTTTTTTGAAGTCTATTTTGTCTGATATGAATATTGCTACCCCAGCTTTTTTTTCTTGTCCATTTGCTTAGAAAATTTGTTTATGGCTCTTTACTTTCAGTCTGTGTATTTCTTTTGTCCTGAGGTTGGTCTTTTGTAGGCAGCATATTTTAGATCATGCTTTCTTATCAATTCAGCTATTCTATGTCCTTTGATTGGAGCATTTAATCCACTTATGTTTAAGGTTATTATTGATAGGTACTTATTTATTGCCATTTTTGTATCTGTATTTCTCTCTCTCTCTCTTTTCCTTCCTTTCCCTAGAGCAGTCCCTTTAGCATCTCTTGCAGAACTGGTTTGGTGGAGGTGTATTCTTTTAGACTCCTTTTGTTTTGGGGGCCCCATATTTGGCCTTCCATCTTAATTAAGAGCCTTGATGGGTAAAGTAGCTTTGGTTGCAGGCCTCTGGTTCTCATTACTGGGAATATTTCTTGACATTCTCTTCTGGCTTGGAGCATTTCCATTGAGAAGTCAGCTGCTAGCCTTATTGGGGCTCCCTTGTATGTTACTTCCTGTTTCTCCCTTGCTGCCTTTAAGATTGTCTCTTTGTCTTGGTATTTTGCCATTTTAATTATGATGTGTCTTGAAGTAGGCCTCTTTGTTTTCCTCTTGATTGGGACTTTCTGTGTTTCCTGATTTGTGTGACTTTTTCTCTCATTGAATTAGGGAAGTTTTCCCTGATTACTTTTTCAAACAGGTTTTCTAACCCTTGGTCTTCTTTTCCTTCTGGTTTTCCTATTATACAGATATTATTATGTTTCATGTTGTCCTGCATTTCCTTTAACCCTTCTTTGTTATTTCTGAGCCTCTTTTCCTTTTCTTGCTCTTTCTGGGTGTTTTTTCTACTTTGTCCTCCAGCTCACTAATCCGATCTTCTGCTTCATCAATCCTGCTTTTGATTCCTTCTACTGTGTTCTTCAGTTCAGAAATTGTATTCTTCATTTCCTCTTCACCTGT
This sequence comes from Tonatia bakeri, assembly GCA_004024845.1. NCBI lineage: Eukaryota > Metazoa > Chordata > Mammalia > Chiroptera > Phyllostomidae > Tonatia > Tonatia bakeri. Next base: position 83,290 of record PVIA01006646.1, read on the forward strand.
GTTGATAGTTTCTATTTCCTTTTTCATGTTGATATAGTTTGCAGTGAGTTTATTGTAGTTTTCGTGTAGTTTTTGTTAATTCACTATGAGCTCATTGAGCTTCCTGATAACCATTGCTTTGAATTTAGTGCTTGATAGTTGACTTGCCTCTATTTCATTTAGCATTCTTTTTGAGGCTTTCTCTTTTTCTCTCATTTGGGGATCATTTCTTTGTCTTCCCATTTTTTGTGAGACTATTTTTGTTAGCCTCAGCTTCTTAAATTGATCTGTTCTGGTTCCCTGGGTTTATGGTGTGAACTTCTCTGGTAGAATACCTGTGAGATTCAGTGGTGCAGTCTCCTTGATCTCCTGAGCTCACTGGTCTTTGGCTGTCATTTAAGTTGGCTCTGTGTTTGTTATTGGGCTTTGATTGTTGTTGGGTTTTTCTTTCTTGTGTCCTTCCCACCAGTTGGTTTACTGAGGGTCACTCTGTCCACCACCTCTTATATTTTGTTGTGCTGGTGAGGGCAGGTTGTGTTGAAGTTGTTTCTTCCATGTGTACAAGGTTTTGAGGATTCTCTCTTGCTCTTGTTCAGTTGTTTGTTCTGGGTAATTTCTCCACTATTAAGTTGTATTTCCAAATCAGTCCTGGATTGAGGTTAGTGTGGCTTCCACTCCCTCCTTCACCTTCTTCTGTTGTTCTCTATTGGTGGTTCCTTTGTTGTTGGGTTTCCTCTTCCAGTGGGTATTCTGGTGTTAACCACTTCCACCTACTCTTTTTTATGATCAATTTGAATGGGAAGGCAAAATGGTGTAAGACAGCAAGAGAGTATTCTATGGTATTTACAGTAGCAGCTGGTAGAGAAGAGATAGGAGACCCTTTGGTTATGTATAGTGTTAATTGTGATATTCCACCCAATTAGCCACTTTTTGGAAAGGGTGGAGAGAAGATAAGACTCTTTTTGGTGAGGTAGGGGTTGTGAGTTGAATCTAGAATGCAGCGTGGTTGTAGGAAGTCAGATTCTGAGGTAAAGGATAGTAAATAGATGTAGTATGTGAGAGAATAGAATTAATAACTACAGTAATAGAGTTCAGGAAACAATGAAGTGGGCTAAGATCTGGGAGGGGTGTTGTGTAGTATTTACAATTGTATGGAACAGCTATTATTTATAATAATATTAGAGCAACAATTATATGACAGAATCTATGTGATCTGGATTAGAAGAATAGGCAGTACGGGACCTTGAGTAGTGTGCTAATGGAACACAAATGAAATGAAGGACAGTAAATTAGCAATACACTATGAAACAGAGAACAGGGGACATCTGTCAAATGATACAATATAAACAGCCAAGCAAAGAAGACTAAACAGAAAGAAGAGGAATACAAAAATACTATTTAAATAAAAGATGTAAGAATAATGAAAAAATAATAATACAAATATGCAATAACTTGCCATTTCTCTGTAATAGCAAAGTAAAATTTGTTGCAGTTTCTCAGCTGTTGGGATGCCTGCTCTTTTGGTCCATCTCTGGTCTTTTCACAGTTTCAGGGTTTTTTTTGTCTCACTTGTGGGTATTTAAAAAAAAAGAGAGAGAGAGAAAGAGAACTAAGCAGAAGAAGGAAGTAAGAAGAGATAAAATTGGAAAGAAAGGAAGAAGGAATAAAACAAAAAAGAAGGAGAGATAGGAAAAAGGAATTGAGAGATAAAAAACAATAAAAATTAAAAAATAATAATTTAAAAAAAAAGCCTCTTCCTGGGTTCAAACTGGCCACACCAGTTTTTTTGGTCTTGCTGGATGCATCAGGCTTAGGGGCTTTTCTCCCTTCCTGATCAGCACTCAATCAGCCCCACTTGCACTTTCCTGAGAACTAGCCTGGTGCCTCTCCGCAGGGCCTTTGGTGCAAGATCCAGGCCTTCTGCAGAGGGCACTCTTCCTGCATTGTGGTGGGCTCGCTTGGCCAGGCCCCTTCTGGCCCCATGGGTTTGGGTGCACACCCTTCCTAGTGCTATGGGGACATGCAAGGCCTCAGGCACCCCCTCAGAAGCACTGCCCAGCTGGGTGGGGAGGAGACCAGAGTGATTTCTGCAGGATAATTCTTCAAAAAGTGTCTGTTTTTTTTGCTTTTTCTTTTTGAGAAATTCCTCCTACTCAAGCCTGTCACTCTTTACAGTGGACTGGCCTCTCGCACTGCCCAATTCTCCAGCCAGACTGGGGACTATAAGGGTCAGGGCTCATCATGGTGTGACCCTCAACTCTCCCCAATCAGTGTCCACAGACCCTGTGGGTGCTCATAGCCCCCTGTGTGTTTGCCACTTAGTCCTTATTCACCTCTCTGCAACTTCAAGCAACCAGATTTCCCCCAGTGCTGCTCAAAACTTGTTTGGCTGGGGAGGAAGCAGTTGACCCAGCTCTCTCCCAAGAACCCTGTGGCAGACCCGGCAGGCAGCAGGCCTGGAGCTGCAGCCACCCTGGTGCCTGTGCCGGTCCCTGGGACCTTATTGTTCTGAAGCACTTTCCTTACCATCTGGTTTCTTAATGTCTGCTGCAATTTTTTCCCCCTATTTTCATATATGCTGGGGTACTGTTGGCTGTTTGTTCTGTTCCTCTGCAGATCGGCTAGGTTTTTCTACCATATGTAGGGATAAGTGGAATCTGCTCCTTCCTACCTTTCCGCCATCTTCCTCCTGGTCTAATTCTGTTCTAAGAAAAAAGTTCATGAGCTCCAGGATGATAGCAGAGTAGGAGGAAGCTACACTAACCTCATCTGAGGGCCAAACTGGAATTACAACTAAATGATAGAAAAATCATCCTGAATAACCACTGAACACTAGCTGGAGAAATGTCTTATAACCAAAGACATATGGAAGAAACCACATCACCACAAAGAGACTGGTAGGAAGTGTAGAGGTGTGAGAGGGCTGGCTGGGCTCCCATGGGTGGCAGCTGAAGTGGTGGAAGGATATATCAGCAGCGGTGGTGGGGGGGGCGGTGTTCCTCCTGAGAAGTGTGGGGTCTAAATACCACACTGGCTTCCCCACCCTAGAGCATCAGAACTAAGAAAGGAACCCAAATGATATCCAGCTGTGAAAGGCAGCAGGATTTCTGTCCACCAGGGAGAGATGGCTAGAGAAGCAGAGACCCTCTTAAAGGACAAATACATAAATTCCGTTTGCAGCCACTTACCCTGAGCTACAGCAAAAGGAAGCCAGAGCAGACTAGGACATGTGAGGAGAGTCTGGGGTTGGTGGCTTTGTGGAAAACTGAAGCATCAGCCATCAGGATCCCTGTGGTGGGTCATTTCACACTCCCCTCCATGTGGCATCAGCCAGTGGGGAAGCAATAGCCCCACCTAGAGGGATCTCTTTCATACTATTCTGTACAGCTTAAGCCAGGCTGCTGAGGAGTACAGCTGGAGGCACTTTCACTGTTTAGGATTAACAGAAAGCATGCTGGTGGAAGCAGATCTCTGGGAGCTTTGAGACTTTGGCTGGTCCTTCCCCAGTCCTGCTGGTGGTATAAGCAGGCATTGGTGTGCAGCCTTGTTCTTTCTGCATACACCCAAGCCCAACAGAGGGAGCCAAAATCAGTGAATTGCTGATAGCTCCAAAGAGGTTGCACAGGTCCAGTCACAGAAAGTGTGACATAGGACTGCACCAAAGTCTTTGTGGATCTACCCAATACATAGAGACAAACACAAAGAGGCAGCTAAAATGGGAAGAAAGAGAAACAGGCTCCAAATGAAAGAATAAAAGAACTCTCCAGAAAAAGAATTAAATGAAATGCAGGCAAGCAATTGATCAGATATAGAGTTTGGAGTGATGATTATAAGGATACTCAACAGTATGAAAAAAGAATGGAAACCATAAAAATTAACAGAATAAAGAATGCAATAGCTGAAATAAATAATAGAGTAGAAGGAATAATAAACCATAGGTAGATGAAGCAGAGAATCAAATTAGTGATTTGGAATACAAGGTAGAAAAAAACACCCAAGCAGAGCAGCAAAAAGAAAAAAAAGGATTTTAAAAAATGAGGAGAATCCACTGGGTTTATACCCTAAGAATCATAAAACACTAGTTCAAAAGTACCTATGCACCTCAATGTTCAGAGCAGTGCTATTTACAATTGCCAAGTGCTGGAAATAGGCTAAGTGCCCACCAGTAAATGAGTGGATCAAAAAACTATGGTACATTTACACAATGGAAAACTATGCAGCAGAAAGAATGAACTCCTCCTCTTCATGATAGCATGGATGGAGCTAGAATGAATAAGCTAAGTAAAATAAGCCAGGCAGTGGAAGAAAAATGCCATGCGACCTCACATAAAGTGGAACCTAATCAACAAAACAAACAAGTGAGCAAAATAGAACCAGACATGGGAATAAGGAACAAACTGTCAGTGACCAGAGGTGAGGGAGAAGGATAATAGGGGAAAGAAGGGGAAGGGGCAGGTTAAGGAACGTGTATAAAGGACCCAAGGACAAAGACAGTGAGGTGGGGGGAGGATTGAATGTGGGAAGTGGGGGGTGGGTAGAGCAGGGTAGAGTAGCAGGGGGAAAAATGGGGACAATGGCAACTGAGCAACAATACAATTTTTTAAAAATTAGGAGTACATAACAATTTTGGGGACAACATTAAGCATAAAAATATTCACATAATGGGAATACCAGAAGCAGAAAAAAGTGAACAAGAAATCGAGAACCTATTTGAAGAAGTAATGTCTGAAAACTTCCCTAACCTGGTGAAGGAAAAAGACACACATGTTCAGGAAGTGCAGAGAGTCCCAAACAAAATGGACCCAAGAGGCCTGTGCTAAGACAGATCATAATTAAAATTCCAAAGGTTAAAGATAGAGAATTTTAAAAGTTGCAAGAGAAAAGCCGTTAGTTACCTAGAAGCAGCTCCCATTAGATGATTAGACTATCAACTGATTTCTCAACAAAGACAATTCAGGGCAGAAGTGATTGGCATGAAACATTTAAGGTGATGAAAAGCAAGGACCTACAACAAAGGTATTTTACCAGGCAAGGCTACTTTTTAAATTTGAAGGAGAAAAAAAGATCTTCCCAGACAAGAAAAAGCTAAAAGAATTTGTCAACATCAAACTAGTATTGCAACAAATGTTAAAAGGCTTGAAGAAGGAGGAGGAGGAGGAGGAGGAGGAGGGGAAGAAGGAGAATAAGGGAAAGAAGGGAAGAAGAAGAAGAAGAAGAAGAAGAAGAAGAAGAAGAAGAAGAAGAAGAAGAAGAAGAAGAAGAAGGAGAAGGAGAAGGAGAAGGAGAAGGAGAAGGAGAAGGAGAAGGAGAAGGAGAAGGAGAAGGAGAAGGAGAAGGAGAAGGAGAAGGAGAAGGAGAAGGAGAAGGAGGAGAAGGAGAAGGAGAAGGAGAAGGAGGAGAAGGAGAAGGAGAAGAAGGAGAAGGAGAAGGAGAAGAAGAAGGGGAGGAGGAGGAAGAAGAAGAAGAAAAGGAGAAAGAAGAAGAAAGAAGAAGGAGGAGGAGGGGGAGGAACCCACTGCTAGCATAATTTTTAAGATCAGTAGCAAGACAGGAATGTTGGCTTTTACTTTTCTTATTCAACATAGTACTGGAAGTCCTAGCCATAGTGATCAGACAAGAAGAAAAATTAAAAGGCATTCAAATTGGAAAGGAAGAAGTAAAACTGTCTTTCTTTATAGATGACATGATACTGTACATAGACACCCTAAAGATTCCACCAAGAAACAGCTAGAACTGATAAATGAATTCAGTACAATAGCAGTTTACAAATTAATATGCAAATATCAGTTGCATTTTTATGCCAATAATGAACTATCAAAAAGAAATTAAGAAAACAATCCCATTTGAAGAATTTAAAATACCTAAAAATAAATTTAACCACGGATATAAAAGAGCTGTACTCAGAAAATTAAGACACTGAAGAAAGAAATTAAAGAATATATGAATAAGTGGAAACACATACCATGTTCATGGATGGAAGAATTAACATAATTAAAATATCCATACTACCCAAAGCAATTTACAGATTCAATATAATTCTTATCAAGATACCAATGACGCATTTAACAAACTGGAACTAATATTTCAAAAATTTATATGGAACCACAAAAAGCCCCAAATAATAACAGCAACCTTGAGGAACAAGAACCAAGTTGGAAGAATATGATACCTAATATCAAACTATGCTATAAGGCCACAGTAATCAAAACAGCATGGTACTGGCATAAAAATAGACACATTGATAAATGGAACACAAGAGAGAGACCAGAAATAAACCCATGTCTTTATAGTTAATCAATATTTGACAGAGGAAGCAAACATATACAATAAGCTAAAGATAGTTTATTCCATAAATGGTGTGGGGAAAATTGGGCAGATACATGCATAAAATGAAACTAGACCACATTTTTATACCACACACAAGAATAACTTCAAAATAGATTAAACTCTTAGATGTTACAACCAAAACCATAAAAATTCTAGACGAAAATATAGGCAGTAAAATCTCTGACATTGTTCAAAGAAATATGTTTTCTTTTTTTCTGGTATATCTCCTTAAGCAAGTGAAACAAAAGAAAAAAACAAATGGGACTACATCAAACTAAAAAGTTTTTCTACAACAATGGAAACCATCTATTGATGGTTTAAAAATAAAAGACAGTTCACTGAATGGGAGGCCATATTCAACTCAATAGAGTTGATAAGGGGTTAATATCCAAAATTTATATAAAACTTTTAAAACTCAACACCAAAAACAACAAAAAATTTAATTAAAAATGGACTAAGGACCTGAATAAACACCTCTTCAAAGAGGGCATACATATGGCCAATGTCACTGGTCATCAAAGAAGTGCAAAATAAAAATGCAATGAGATATCACCTCACATTGTTCAGGATGGCTGTCATCAAAAATCAACAAACAAGTGCCAGGAAGGATGTGGAGAAAAGTGAACACTTTTACACTGTTAGTGGGAATATAGATTGGTGTGGAAAGGAGTATGGAGATATGTCAAAAAATTAAAAATGTAACTGCCTAGTGACCCAGGGATTCCACTTCTGGGAATTTATCTGAAGAAACCTAAAACACTAATTTGAAAGAACATAAGCACCCCTATGTTCATTGCATCATTATTTACAATAGTCAAGATATGGAAGCAACCCAAGTGCCCATCAATAGACAAGTGGATAAAAAAGCTGTGGTACAAAGACTTCTGGCCAAGATGGAGGTGTAGGTAGATACACTGTGCCTTTTCACACAACAAAAATAAGAACAACAGCAAATTTAAAACCAAAAAACAATAGAACTGACAGAAAATTGAACTGTATGGAAGTCCGACAACCAAGGAGTTAAAGAAACACTCATTCAGAACAGTAGGAGGGGTGGAAAGGTAAGACAGGACTCACAGCATGGCAGTGGCTGGAGGACAGAGACAGGCAAGGCAGCAGCTGGCAAATGAGGCAGTGGCTGGTGGGCCCAGAGAGGTGGTGGATTACAGACCAAACGGTCCCACATTCCCATACAGATAAACCAGGAAGAACAACTGGGGAGCAAGACAGACTGTGCAACCCAGGGTCCCAGTGAGAGGAAATTAAGTTTCAAACCTCTGATTAAAAACACCTGTGGGGGTTGAGGCAGCAGTGGGAGAAACACCAGCCTCACAGGACAGTTCATTGCAGAGATCAACAGGTCCTAGAATGTACACAAGCCCACCCACCTGGGAATCAGCACCAGGAGAGCCCAACTTCATTGTAGGTGGTGGGGGAAGTGCTTAAAAAACAGCAGAGAGTGGAGCAAATGGTGGTGTTCCCTTTCGGAACCCTCCCCCACATACAGCATCACAACGCAGTAATGTGGTTGCCCTGTCCTGGTGAACACCTAAGCCTTTGCCCCTTACTATGCAATAGGCATGCCAAGACAAAAAAAAAAAAAAATGCCTCAAATGAAAGAACAAATCAAAGCTTCAGAAAAAATACAACTAAGCAATGAAGAGGTAGCCACCCTATCAGATGCAGAGTTCAAAATGCTGGTAATCAGGACACTCACAGAGTTGGTTGAATATGGTCACAAATTAGATGAAAAATGACTGCCATGCTAAGTGAAACAAAGGAAAATGTACAGGAAGCCAACAGTGACGGGAAGCAAACTGGGACTCAAATCAATGGTTTGGAGTACAAGGAAGAAATAAATATTTAACCAGAACAGAATGAAGAAACAAAAATTCAAAAAAAAATGAGGAGAGGCTTAGGAACCTCCAGGACATCTTTAAATGTTCCAACATCTGAATCAAAGGGGTGCCACAAGGAGAAGAGGAAGACCAAGAAATTGAAAACTTATTTGAACAAATAATGAAGGAGAACTTTCTCAATCTGGCCAAGGAAATAAACTTCCAGGAAGTCCAGGAAGATCAGAAAGTCCCAAAGAAGTTGGACCCAAGGAGGAACACACCAATGCACATCATAATTTCATTACCCAAATTTAGAGAGAAGGAGAGAATCTTAAAAGCAGCAAGAAAAAAAGGAAACAATTACATACACAGGAGTTCCCATAAGACTATCAGCTGATTTCTCAAAAGAATCCTTGCAGGCAAGAGGTGGCTGGCAAGAGGTATTCAAAGTCATGAAAGGGAAGGACCTTCATCCAAGATTACTTTATCCAGCAAAGCTATCATTTATAATAGAAGGGCAGATAAATTGCTCCCCAGATAAGGTAAAGTTAAAGGAGTTCATCATCACCACACCCTTATTATATGAAATGTTAAAGGAACTTATCTAAGAAAAAGAAGATAAAAAATATGAACAGTAAATTGACAGCAAACTCATAGCTATTAACAACCAAACTTAAAGAAAAAAGCAACTAAGCAAACAACTAGAACAGGAACAGAATCATAGAAATGGAGATTACCTGAGAGTTATTAGTGGGGGAGTGGGAGAGGAAGAGAGGGGAAAAATGTACAGAGAATAAGTAGCATAATTGGTAGGTACAAAATAGACAGGGGGAGGTTAACAATACTATAGGAAATGTAGAAGCCAAAGAACTTATAAGTATGATCCATGGACATGAGCTGAAGTGGGGGTAATGGGGGTGGGAGGGGGTGTGTAGGGTGGAGGGGAATAAAGGTGGGAAAATGGGAGAACTGTAATAGCATAATCAACAAAATATGTTCAAAAAAATTTAAAAAATGCTGTGGTACATATAAACAGTGGAATATACTCAGCCATAAAAAGAGGAAGATTTTACTCTCTGCAACATCTTTGATGGACCTGGAGAACATTATGCTAAGTGAAATGATTCAGTGAGAGAAAGAAAAATACTGTATGATTTCACTAATGTGTGGAATCTAATGAACAAACTGAACTAACAAGCAATATAGACTCATAGATAGAGAGCAGGGTGACAGCATTGGGCAGAGGGGGTTGAGGCATAGAGGGACCAAGCAAAAAGGAAAAAGGACTCAATACCTTGAGAATAGTATGGTGATTTGGGAAGGGGAGGATAAGGGGAATAAATGGTAGTGGAAAAATAGCAGAAAAATGAAAAAAAAAACTTCAGAGATAACTGCCTATGTTCAGTAAAAAGAAAGAACTAAATACAAAACCAAATTTACACTTCGAGTCACTAGAAAAAGAGCAAACTAAGCCCCAGATTAGTAGGAAGAAATAGCAAAGATCATATCAAAAATAAATAAAATAGAGACTAAAAAGACAATAGAAAAGATCAACTAAACTAAGAAATGCTTTTCTTTGAAAAGATTAAATAGATAAACTTTTGCAAAACTCTGAAGAAAAAAAGAGGTGACTCCAGTAAAACAAGAAAGGTAGAGAGAGACATTACAACTGATACCCCAGAAATGCAAAGATTCGTGTGAGACCACTATGGCTAATTATACTCTAATAAATTAGAAATCTAAAAGAAATGAATAAGTTCTTAGAAATATACAACCTGCCAAGACTGAATCTGAAATATTCTCTATTTGAGAAAATAGAAAATCTAAATAGACCAATTACTACTAAGGAGATTGACTTGGTAATCAGAAACCTCCCACAAACAAAAGCCCAGGCCTAGATAGCTTTACTTGTGAATTCTTCCAAATATTTGAAGAATAATTAATAACAATCCTTTTCAAACTCTGCCAAAAAATAAAAGGGAGGGAATACTTCTAAACTCATTTTTAAGAGGCCATTATTACACTGATCCTAAAACCAAGCAAAGATACTATAAGAAAAGAAAATTTCCAACCACTATTTCTGATAAACACAGACACAAAATTCCTCAATAAAATAGTAGCCAACCAAATCAACAATACATAAAAAGAATCATACAACATAATCAAGTGAGATTTATTCCAGGGAGGCAAGTATGGTTCAACATCTGCAAATCATTGTTATATACCACATTCACAAAATAAAACATAAAAATCAAATGACTATTTCAATAGATGCATAAAAAGCATTGGCAAAATGCAACATTCATTTATGATAAAAACTCTCAACAGATTTGGAATAAAGGAACATCCTCAACATAACAAAGGACATATATGACAATCCCACAGGTAGCATTCTCAACAGAGAAAATCTGAAAGCTTTTTTTTCTCAGATCAGAAATATGACAAGGATGCCCACTCTCATCACTTATTCAATATAGCCCTGGAAGTCCAAACCAGAGTAATTATGGTAGAACAAAAATAAAAGTCATTCATCAAAAAGGAAAAGTAAAATTGTTTGTTTGCAGATAACATGATACAGAAAACCCCAAGGATGCCACCAAACACTGTTAACTTTATCAATGATTAAGTAAAGTTGCAAGATAAAAAATCAATTTACAAAAATCTGTTTGTATATCTATATACCAGTAACAAGCTATAAGAAATAGAAATTAAAAACACAGTCCATTTACAATGCAACAAAATGAATATAATACCTAGGAATAAATTTAACCAAAAAGGTAAGAAATCTGTACACTGAAAAGTTTAAGACATTCATTAAAAAATTGAAGATGACACAAATACATGGAAAGATATTTTGTGCTTATGTGATGCAGACACTGGCCCACAGTGTCCACATCATTATGGATGAAATGATACTGTTACAGGGTGCGGCCAAGGGGGGGGACCCCAAATGGACATTTAAAATGGGGTCCAGAACTCAAGATGTCCAGAGACTCTAAGATGTTTTTTTTTTTACCTCTTCTCCCCCACCACAGGTGTGAGTTGGGGGAAGGGGCTCATAGAGCAAGAACGTGCAGGGCAGCTTTGCAGCTAATCCATGGCATGGTTATTTAACATACCTATAGCCTTGGGCTGGTTGCCTGAATATGCTAAATAGCTATGGCCATGCTCTGGGCTAGGGGGATGGAAAGGAACACCTCCCT
>PVIA01006647.1:0-94534 GCA_004024845.1 Tonatia bakeri
TTCTTTTTATGATTAAGTTAATTGAAACTTTAGATTATTGATTATCAGATCTCTCTTCTAATATACATTCAATATTATAAAGCACTGCTTTTATTGCATCTCATTAATTTTGATAAATTGTCTTCATTTTTATTAATTTTAAATTCCTTTTGATATTTCTTCCTTGACTCATGTGTTACATAGAACTGTGTTGTTTAATCTCCAAGTATTTTGAGATTCTCTACCTATCTTACTGTTGTTGATTTTTAGTTCAATTGCATTGTCGTCTTAGTTATCAACCCTATTACATTTGTCAATGTATGTTTTATGACACAGAATGTCTAAGTGAATGTTCCTTGTAAGCTTGATAAGAATGTTTGTGCTCCTCTATAGATAAGATGTTTTTCAAACTACTTAAGTTACACAAATTTTCTTTATATTTGATTTTCTGCAGTTTGAGTGAGATTTTTCCCAGTCATAATTTTTGGTCATTTATTCTGCTTTGTTTTCTCTGATCTTTTTGGATGTATGGTTTCTTTTTTGACATTATTTGGAGGAAATTTTCAGCATTATTATTTTCTTTCTTTTCCTTTCTCTCTCTCTCTGACAATCCTGTCATACGTATGTTACTCCTTTTGTAGTTGCCCCACAGTTCTTATTCTGTTGTAATTTTTCAGTTTTTTTTCTCTTGGATTTCAGTTTTGGCAGTTCCAATTGATGTTTTCAAGCTGAGATATCATTTCCTAAGGTATGCCTATTCTACTACTAAGTCCATCACAGGCATTCTTTATATTTGTTACTAAACACACACACACACACACACACACACACACATCTAGCATTTTCTTTTAGTTTTGTCTCAGAATTACCATTCCTCTGCTTATATTGCCTATCTTGTCTTATGCACTGTCAACTTTTGCATTAAAGCATTTAACATATGAATTATAGCTGTTTTACATGACCAGTATAATTCCAACAACCCTGCCATATCTGTCTGAATATAATGTTTGCTCTCTTTTTTCAAACTGTATTTTTTAATATTAAATACCTTGTATTTTTCTTCATAATCTTACATATGTACTAGGTGAAAAAAACTGTTGTGACTAGGACTTTAGTAATATAGTAGTAAATGTTGGGAACAGGGAAGCATTCCACATTGTATGATGCAGTCTCATTACTACAGGGAGCCTGTGTCTCTGGACTGTGAGTCTGAAGAGTACTACTCAGCAGCCCCTCCCACTTAGGGCAAACAGGATGGCAAGAGTGAGTTGAAATGGGTATTTTTTTCCCCACGTGGAGGCTGAAGGGAGGTGGAATAGGGTATTTCCCTTGATCCACATGGAATGCTGGAGCCAGCTGAATTAATTTGTCTTCCCTCAGGTCAGTTAGTCTCTAATAAAAACCTCAGCTGGTTAGGTTTTAGTCAAACGGTTTCTCCTGAGGGAAGAACTTTCTGAGAAAAACAGAATCCTCTGGTGTTACTAAAAGATGGTACCCTCCCCTCACCTTGGCTCAAAACATGAAGAGATCTTTCTCTGATATCTACTGAGAACCAGATAAGGCTCGAGGAGGTAAAACTTATAAATATGTCTGGGCTCCATCCTCTGTGACTGAGCTCCCAAGGAGTTTTTAATCACACAGAGTTTTCCACACTAACCATCTAGCAATTTCTCAATCACAGTTCAGGTCTTCCTACCCCAGCAATGGATCTGGCAGATTTCTGCTCTAGTAAGTTGTGATTGTCCATATCTATCTCTTTCATTTGGGGGGCCAAAGTACGCCTACGATCTCACTTCTCTTGTGGACCTAAGATGAGCTAGCTTGAGTTGCATGTATGTTAGACCTTGTTTTTATCTCTTTAAATCCTTTATAATTTTACATATCTTCCTTGACATTGTTTATCTGTGGCTGACTTTAATCTTTTTATTGTAATCTATCCTCCACTCTATTACTTGTCTTTTCAAATCTAATATGTAATTACAAACACTTATTAATTTATTGTATTAGTTTATTTTATCATTTCATTTGACTTCCCATTTGATTTTTATAGATTATAGTTATAATATAAATTATTTTACTTTCCCAATATTTTAAACATTTTTTAAAACAATATATTTTTTCACCCTGGATGGTGTGGCTCAGTGGATTGAGTGCCAGCCTAAAACAATGTATTTTTTGCTAACTCTAAAATCTGGAGCTACTCAGGTGAGTCAGTTCATATTTTCTATGATTTCTGCAGCTTCTTATTCATATGGTCTTTTTTCTTTATTTTCTTGTTATTTTTTATGATGCAATGGATCTCATATGATTAAATTTCCATGTAAATAATTTGAGGTATATGATACTATCTTTCTCTAGATTAGCTCTACATTTATATCTACTAGGCACACAATCAACTTATTTTAGTTGGGTGTGAATTTTCATACCAGTGTTAGAATCAATGTTATTGTTATATTTTTTGTTAGAATCTAATCTTAGATATTGGTATGAATTGAACAGGAGCTACAATTCTCCATCAATATCTGAAATACCTCAAATTTTCTATTACTTCTAGGCTGAAGTCCTTCAAAGTCTATTCTTTGGTTTTTGATTTCATGTTCCTGTCCTCAAGTCCCACAAGAGTGTCAAAAATTTTACTTAGCCTTTAAGCATCTAGGATGCACAACTTGAATTGGCAGAGCCTCAGATGATGGCAGTAGTTATAAGTGATAGGTTTAACAATATTAGCATTTATGTTGCTGTTTTCTTGTTTTGGTAAGTCTTTTTTTTAATTCTTTATTTTATTGATTCTGCTATTACAGTTGTCCCATTTTCCCCCTTCACTCCCCTCTACCCTGCCCACTCCCTCCCACCCACATTCCCCCCTTTAGTTCATGTCCATGTGTCATAAGTTCTTTAGTGTCTACATATCCCATACTATTCTTACCCACCCCTTGTCTATTTTCTTCCTACTGTCTATGCTACTTATTTTCTACATCTTTTCCCCCTCTCTCCTCCTCCCACTTCCCTGTTGCTAACCCTCCATTTGATGACTTTTTTTTTTACTGTTCATATTTTTAATCTTCTTTTTCTTAGGTAAGTCCCTTTAACATTTCATATAATAAGGACTGGGTGATGATGAATTCCTTTAACTTGACCTTATCTGAGAAGCACTTTATCTGCCCTTCCATTCTAAATGAAAGCTTTGCTGGATAGAGCAATCTGGGATGTAGGTCCTTGCCTTTCATGAATTTGAATACTTCTTGCCAGCCTCTTCTTGCCTGTAAGGTCTCTTTTAAGAAATCAGCTGACAGTCTGATGGGAACTCCTTTGTAGGTTACTGTCTCCTTGTCTCTTGCTGCTTCTAGGATTCTCTCCTTCATTTTTACCTTGGCTGATGTAATTATGATGTGCCTTGGCATGTTCCTCCTTGGGTCCAACCTCTTTGGGACTCTCTGAGCTTCCTGAACTTCTTGGAAGTCTATTTCCCTTGCCAGATTGGGGAAGTTCTCCTGTATTATCTGTTTAAATAAGTTCTCAATTTCTTGCTCTTCCTCTTCCCCTTCTGGTACCCCTATAATTCGGATGTTGGAACATTTAAAGGTGTCCTGGAGGTCCCTAAGCCTCTCCTCATTTTTTTTGAATTCTTGTTTCTTCATTCTTTTTTGTTTGGTTGTTCCTTTCTTCCTTCTGGTCCACTCCATTGATTTGAGTCCCAGTTTTCTTCCCCTCACTATTGGTTTCCTGTGTGTTTTCCTTCATTTCTCTTATCGTAGCCTGCATTTGTTCATCTAATTTATGTTCAAAGTCAACCAATTCTGTGAGCATCCTGATCACCAGTGCTTTGAACTGTACATCTGATAGGTTGGCTATCTCTTGGTCACTTAAAAAAATGGCTCTGGGGATTTCAATTCTGTTTGAGCCATCTTTTTTATTTTTTTATTTTCCTTTGGTTTGGTTGTGACTGTTATGTAAGGGCGGCGGAGCCTTAGGTGTTCACCAGGGCGAGGCACCCCAGTTGCTGGGTTGTGATGTTGTATGTGGGGGTGGGGTCTGAGAGGGAACAATGGCACCTGCTCCACTCTCTCTAGGACTTCTGTCCCCTCCACTGCCTCGCACAAGCAAATTGGGCCCTTCTGGTGCTGGCTCTCGGGAAGGTGGTCTTATGCACTTTCTCAGACTCTGTGGGTTTCCCCGAGAAGTCTCCTGTGGGGCTGAGAGAATCTCCCAGCCTCAGCTCCCAGTCGGTGCTCTTAACTTTGAAACCCGGTGGCACTGGGTCCCTGGGCCACGAGGTCCGTGTCGCTGCCCATTTTTGCTTAGTTTGCGTGCAAATGTGTGACTGCAGACAGCCAGCTGCCTTACTCCCATCACTGGGTCTGCTAGTTGCCTCCTGAGCCCAGGGTCCGCCACCAGTCGGTCAGCTTTCTTCTGCATCCTGCACACCTGTGCCCTCCAGCCAGCGCTTCTTCCCACTGGGACCCCTCGACCCCTCTCCGCAGGCCTCCGACTCCACCCCTCCTTACCAGTCTGGATGTACTGTAGTCCGACTTCCATTCAGTTCATTTATCTCTGGTCTGGTTGTTTTTTGTTTCTCAATTTTTGTTGTCCTTCGTTTTGGTTTCACAAGGAGGCACAATGCGACTATCTATGCCTCCATCTTGGCCAAAAGTGGATCCATTAGTGTTTTGGTAAGTCTTCAGCAGAGAAATGATCACATTTATATAGTTTGTCAATCCTAAATGGAATTCCTTCTTAGTCAATTATTAATGCAAACTTCTATTTATTCAATCCTTTATCCATTTGATAATTTCTTGTTAATCAGAAGCTATCTTTCCAGGTACCTCTGTTTACCTATTATGGAGACAGATGCTAGGAATTTATAAATAAAAAGCAAGATCTCTTTCTCACGAATTTTAGAGTACATTGTCACAGATATCAATTACACAAACAGCCACCATATATTTTGATAAGTGTTATATGAATAAAGGAATAAAGAGATTAGGAATGCATTTTAAGTTAGCCAGGGGCTACTAGAGAAGGCTTTCATGAGGAAGTAATTAAAATTGATAAATGAATTTGTAGGAACTAGTCAGGTAAGCAAAGTGAGTAAGAATTTACTTGTGGGAGTTGGCAAGAGAGAGGAAACAGTACGGTTGTATACTGCGTTGAATCAAATTATATAACTTTTGTTTGTTTTGAGGTAGACTGATGAGGTCAAGGATGCAAGTCAAGGGAATTTGAAAACATAACAAAGAATTTATATTTTTATAATGAATACAATGAAACATCAAGCATTTTTGAGAAAGAAATGATAAGGTATGATTTTTATCATAGAAGGAAATTTCAAAAGACTAATTGGTATGTATGAAATTACTCAATTAGTGGTAATGGCACAGTCGATGACCACTGATATTTCATAATATTGAGGAGATAAAATGGACAGTAATTTGTGGTGGGTCGGGTAAAGGAAAAGTGATAACAATGTCAAGAATGATGATAGGCTTTCTTCTCTGGTAAATGGTATGCTGTATGTCCTTAAATAGGAGAGAGGATTTAGGGGAGAAATAAGTTTGGAAGGTGTGGGAAA
The DNA here is from genome assembly GCA_004024845.1 of Tonatia bakeri. Classification (NCBI taxonomy): domain Eukaryota; kingdom Metazoa; phylum Chordata; class Mammalia; order Chiroptera; family Phyllostomidae; genus Tonatia; species Tonatia bakeri. Next base: position 5,549 of record PVIA01006647.1, read on the forward strand.
AAAGTTTACTTTCATTTCATTTTTAATGAACTGTTGAACCTGTGTTGACATGGAGCTAAGAAAATCCTTATTTTGAATCATTTGATTAAATAATTTGAGAGAAAGCATAATTGGCTTCAAATGAATGTTAATGGAAGATTACAAAAAACACTCATAATTTAGCAGCAGAAATAATCACTCCATTTCCAGACTAGCCTAGTTTATGGAATTGTTATTTTGATTTACATATGCAGAAACTGGTAAATATTGGTGAAGAGAGACACCAGGCTTTGTTTCCTTTTTATCTGCTTTCTTCCTTTATCTTTTTCCCCCTTTTATTCACTTTCTCTTTTTTCTCCTCTTAATCTGATATGTCATCAGAAATTATGATATGTCATCAGAATTAAGAAATCCAAAGAAAAATTCTGTCCTGGAAACCCATGATCCTAGAGAGCTGTGGGTCCACAATGCTTTGTGTAGGCTTTGTGAACAACAACAACTAATGGCAAAATGAGGGATTACCTCAGAGTATTTTTTGTTTTGAAAGTCTTCTGTAGTTTAAACTGTTATATTTGATGTGCACAACATGTACTTTTACTGTAATGATTATAATCTTCCAATATTATTGTTTTTAATATTACATATTCCTTTTGCTCTTCAGATTGATTTGATTTAATTACTATTATGTGCATTGTTAAGTTAATGGTGTACTCTCAAATGGAATCTTAAGAGATCATTGTGGTTGTAACTTTCTTAGGTCAAAAATTAATGTATGTTTTCAAACATATTTTATCTAAACATTTTAATAATATTTCTCTTATTGAAACTTTAAGAGATGTAGTTTGGTTAAGTCATGGATACTGATGTAAAGACACTGAATGAGCAATCCATCTTAAAACAAAGACAAAACAATAATAGTTACAGCTATAAAGGCAATGACTCAAGTACTCTGTTATGAAACAAATGTTGCTAGATTTCTGTCAGATATGGAGAACATTTACAAGTAAAGTGTCATTTACTGTGAAACTACTTTATATAGAAATGTAAATAGGCAATTGCTATACTTCATAAAAGTGTTTTAATTCCTGGAAACACTCCTTTCAGTATTTTAATACAAAGCTTTTAGGCTTCATGGTTGTAGGAAGGCTTTTTTGAAGATACTGTCAATAAAACACCTTGAGAAACTGGGGATAAATTAAATTGTGCTGTTGTGATGTGTTTGTTTATTATTCCAATATCCCAGTGTTTATATGTTTCATGTATTTTTAGATCACACATTTAAAAAATAAAATATGAAATGTTCCATAGCTTATGGTTAGTGCTTACAGTAATTATTTAATTTATCTAATACTGACTTACTGACCAAAATTTATCAGTATGCATGCTGACATCATTTTGTTCATTATAATTTTTAGATTAATATCTTAAAATTACTATAACAATATCATTTTGTTATAAGAGAATTTTAATATGATACTAAATGCTAGATATACTGTGTTGAGTACACTACTCTTTTTCTAAATCAATTTATAACAGCTCAGTAACTTCAAGTACAAAGAAATGTACATGATGTTGTAGGAGCCCAGAACATGTGAAAAGATATTATAATAATCTTAACTATTAAGTAGCCCTTCCATTGACATGAGGAAAGAAGTGTAGCTTTAAACAACTTATCTAAGATCAAGATTCTTTGGAAAGATTTTTTGTGACTCAGTGACAAGTTTTTCAGGTATAATGGAATAGTTTGAAATACACATATCTTAAGTGTATTATTTGATGAATGTTTTCAAATATAACCTCTTATGTAACAAGCACACTTATCAAGATATATTTTCATCATACCAGAAAATTATCTCTTGGTCACTTTTACATTCCATAACAACCACTATTTTGATTTCTGTCACCATAGATGAGTTGTTAGTTTTGTTTTTTTTTTTAAATTTTATATTGAGTCATTTACCATGCACTATTTTGTGTTATAATATTTGCACACAAGTTTATTCATTGTTATTTCTGTGTAACATAACATTACACTAAAATATGATATTTTATCATTTTGTTAAGGTAAAAAATAACTATTACTTCTAACTGTTATGAGAATTTACTGGGCTCAGCTGGGCAGTAATCACTCAGGGTTTCACCTACAATCACAGTCAGATTAAAGCTGGTGCTGGATGTCCTAGATGACTCAATCTCATGGTGGCTCTTGATGTTGAGTGTTGGCTGGGTTATTAGCTTGGACTGCCAACCAGAGTTCCAAAAAATTGCTTTTCTGTGTGTCTTGGTCTTCTCATAGTGTCATCATGGATTTTGTGAAACAACATATCAAGAAAGAATCTTCCAAGATACTGCAAGGAAGCTGCGAACTTCTTGTGAAATAGCATGGGAAATCATGAAGCTTCACAACTGGTATATTCAATCAATCAAAAGCAAATTACAATAGCAACCCAAATTCAAAGGTGAGGAGAAAAAGAGGAAATGAATAAGAGGAGGTGTGGCTAATTGGTAGTCATGTTTGGAGACAAGCTACCACATGACTGTACTGTTCAAGAACATTGGGTAATTTCAGTTTTTGTCTATTATTGCTAAAGCTGCTACGAAGATTATCTTATATCTCTTTTTGGAAATTTTTGTGTTATATTTTTTATTTTTGTTCAAGTACAGTTGTCTTCACTTCCTCTCCATCACTCCCCCTGACCCTACACATTCCCACCTCCCACCCTCAATCCTACCCCTCTTTGGCTTTGTCCATGTGTCCTTTACACATGTTCCTTGACAACTCATACTTAGAAGTAGAATGACAAAGAGTAGGTATAGCTTAAATTTACAAGAAATACCAGGCCAGCTGATGAGGGAGAAGCAAGGCAGTTGGAGGAAGCAAGATGTGTGGAGGAGGAGATCCAAGACTGCAGTTCAGTGTGGCTCTGACTTTGAGGAACTGGGGCATGCCAAGAAAACATTTTCAGAAGAAGCTGTACACCACATTAACACGCTAGGATCTCATACAGACAATGAGGGGCCATTGAAAGATTTTCAGCATAGGACTAACACAATCAGTTTTGATTTTTTTTTTAATTATCTTGGCTGAGTTGTGAAAAATGGAACAATCTTAGGATAGATAAATGAAGATATTTTAGATTTCTGTAAGAGAGTGGCAGTAGTCAGGCAAAGGCATGTGGATAGTTTGAAATATACTTGGGGAGTCACATTGATAGGGCTTGTTTTTGTCTTGGAATTAGAAACGAGTGAAGCAAAGTCACATCTATGGCTAGAGCAAGTGAGATGTGAGTGGTTTGTCCCTCTAAGGTGAGGTGCTACACAGAAGACCTATTTTAGAAATAAATAAATAAATTTAGTATTAAAACTACTGGATTTTAGATATTTTATGAGTAGACACTTTTGTAAGGAGTTAAATGTATGTATATGGGGCTCAACTGAGTTGGAAATGTAGATATGAGAGCCAGCTGCCTCAGGATATGTTCATACAGGGAGCATGTGGTATGAGAAGCACATACTGCTTAACGGCTTATCCTTGGAGTTAGGCATTCTGGACTGAAGCCTAGTCCACTTCATCCTAGGCAAATGTTCCTGGAAAAGTTATTTAGCATGTCTTTGTCTCACTAATATGTAAAATGGCAGATAATAATAGTTTCCACCTTTTGTGGATAGTCAGTGAATCATTACTTATAAAGGGCACTGGAATTTTCCAAGTTCAAAACAAATGCTCCATGAGCATTAGTTCTGACTATTGCTATTAGTGTTACTATTGTGGATAACATTACAAAAATAATGCTTTGTTATATAGTTCCATTTAAGAACCAGATTAGAAAAAGACACAAAGAAGACTAACAGCAAGGGGAAATTCCTGGGAAGAGAAAGAAAAAAGAAAAAATATATAAATGAATTTAATAAATTGTATTATGAAAGAAAATGGAGAAGGTTATTCAAGTATGAAGGAATAACATATGAACAATCTGAAGTCATAAATGGGTTTCTAAAATGAAAGTATTGTTACCCAATATTCAGTCTCCAAAGGGATGAACATGTTACATTGTTAATATTTAAAAATAGAAAAATAAGAGGAAATTATATATATATATATATATATATATACATATGTATGTATATACACACACACAATGTTGGTGTCAGAGAGAATACAATAAAGCACAACATTTTATCTACATTGCAATTTTTTTCCTAAACTAACTTGGATTTTATTTTTTTGAGTGACTATATTCTAACTACACAAGGTATAGTACTTTAAAAATAGCAAGTGGAGATGACTTTTTCAAGTAAAAAACTTGTTATATATTTCATCTTTAAGTCAATACACCACCTTATGAATGGGAATTGAATCCACCTAAGTGTGTCAGCATGAACATAGGTTTCTTATTTTAGGTATATAAAGAGAGTATTGTTATCCTTTTGAGAAAAATCTTGCTGTGAAGTTTTTCTGTATATGTTTTAGAAGCACATGGGGCATGCTGCCAGCACTGTTCCATTTCAAAGCCTGATTCACTTTGTAAATGCTGTAGCTGGCCATATTAATGGGTTTGGGGTGGATGTGGCTATTGGGGGTGTTGCAGAGATAATAAGGGGGCTCTGATGAATTAAGTACATGTGCTCCTGTGGGGAGATGGAAATAGAACAGAATCATAATGAAATTTCAACCCTGCAGCTGTATTTCACCTAAAACAGTCTGTTCATATGATTTTTCTCTTCCTTAGGCTTCTACCTAGCTGAGTGAAATATAGTAGACATGCTTCTCTGAGACATAAACTCTAATTTCCACTTAGTGAAAGTATTCATATATATAGGTATATATAAATAATTTTGCTTTTTAAAAAGTTAGGCATCTTAAAAATACATTACATATGTATAATGACCCTTTAATATAGACAGGATTATGTGTATCAATATCAGGCTTGATTTCAGGAAAACATCAAAACTTATTCTCTGCTATTTTTTATGTGTTATTTCAAATACCCACTATAATGCAGTTCTTTCTTCTTCTGATAATGCAAACTGAGGATTTGGTTTGATGGATTTGGTTAAAGTTGTTGAAGTGATCAAATGTCATAAATTCAACTACTTAAAATAATTATTGATCACTGTCTAATTAGAAATGCCATTATAATATCAAAATCACACCCTTTTTAAGAGCAAGCCCTTAAACTGATAGATCATCTGGTTACTCCCAGTCCTTTAATCTCTTTTGTGGAGTGATTGGTTCATCCTTCCTTAATGCATATTCCCTAATTGACCACAGAGTTCATCCTCCCTTATATATTGTCAAGCTTTTCTATATGACTTTCTTTGACCAAAAACATAGGAGAGAGAATGACATACGCCAGTTCCAAGAAGCTTCAAAGCCATGTGTGTTTCTGTCAAGTCTGTTGTAATTTACCCTCTGTCACATGACTAGCATTGCCCTGGAGGCTCCTTCTTCAATCTGAGTCCTGAAATGAGAACAGAGAATGGAGTAGGAGCAGAATTTCTAACTTCATTGTTTTGTAAGTTGCTGACATTTATTATAGCAAAGCCAACTAATGTAATAAGTTTTGTTAAAGACTCTATCATGTGTTCCAAAAGTAAATCAATAAGAACTTTCGGAGGAATAGCAGTTGTTTTACAATAAACTTTTTAAAGGCAATGTCTAAATTTAATTTATATTTGAATTTTCAAGGTCTAACATGAGATATGTCCAGAAAGTATCCAGCCATACAATATTAAAAATAGAGACCTTTACGCAGGAAAATAGAAGATACAAAAAAACATTGTACACAGGACAAGGATTCCTCAGTCCCCTTCAAAGTAGACACCTAGGGACCTCACACAGTTTTCCCATTGTTTCTTCTGCTGTTCAAAGCACTCTGCAAAATCCTTTGCTGCAATCACCCTCAGTTGCTCTGTCATATTTTCCTGAATCTCATTGAGAGTCTGAAATCTCTTCATTTTCAAAGGTGATTTTCATTTTAGAAAAAGCCAGAAGTTGCAGTGCACCAAATGTTGGCTGTAAGGGCCTGAGCCACATAGGTGATTTGATGTTTCACCAAAAACTCTGCACAAGACGTGATGCATGAGCACGTGTGTTGTTGTAATGAAGCTGCCAATCATCAGTTGCCCATAGCTATGACCATTTTTATCATATTGCATCTCTCAGTGAAGAACACTGAAGTAGTAATCCTTATTAACTGTTAGCCTGGAGGGGCACAGTTGTCATGGACAATACCTTCCAAATCAAAAATCAAAGTTACTGTGATCTGGATCTTCCTGTGAGTTTGCCGCAACTTTGGGCATGGAGGACCAGATGAGTTCTTTTGGGACTGGGCCTTTGTTTCCAGATCGTAGGCATAGACCCATGATTCACCTCCAGTTGTGACCTCTGTGAGGAATTCTTGTTGATCGGAAGCGGTTTGAATCAACTTATTAGCAACTGCAGATTTTCCTTCTGCTCTGGCAGCAGAAGCAGAGAAACAAATTTTGCCACTACATGTTGTATGCCAAGATCCTACATCTAAATCTCAGACACAGTAATTTTTTTAATCCCCAGTTAAGTTTCTAGTTCTCCAAAAGTTGCCAATCTTTGTTGGTTGCAGCCTATACATATTCAACATTCTCAGGTGTTCTGATTGTTGCAAGCTTTCCAGAACGTGGATCACTTTCAACAGATCCTCAACCACCTTCGGAGCATTGTGCCACACTGTTAGTGCTGCAGTCATGACATTGTCCCCAGAAGCCTTCTTAATCTTCCAAATGAATAATTTCCATGGAGGAATGTTCAAGTTTAACACACGAGGTGATGCAGATTCATTGCTTTACTCACTCAGTCATTTTGAGTGAGACAGCCACATAGTACACATGCTCACTCAGTGGTGCCTACTGTCCCCGCTGACTAGCACAATGAAGTCATCCTTGTTTACTCACGTGCAATCCAGCCCATTCTCCTTGCCTCCCAGGTTACATCGATGAATCGCAAATCACTCTCATTATACTAACAATGATTGGACTTTTTCCAACAGACCTGGTATAAAGCATGAGACATAATCAGTAATAATTGACTATCCTTTGCCTGAAGGATTGGTGAATGAATGAATGAACAAATTAATGATTAAATAAATGCCGTATCCAGAAATAAGTACATTGTATTAGGTATAGGAGATTCAATAAGATACGAATACTTTCAAAGGATCGTAAGTGGCTCAAGGAAAATTTTATGAGTTGGGAAAATACACTGAAAAATTGCAAAGATAAAATTAAATCAATATTTTAAAACATGGATTGTGATGGGTCTGTTTCAAAAGAATAGAAAAAAGAATTTTCCCAAGTACCTTCTTGTAATTTCTCTCTGCTGCAGAAATTGAATGTCCCTAATGAGGCTGCTCTCAGGTTTCTGAACAATTAGGCCTTTAAACTTGTAGTGCAACACCCAATCAGACTTTCAGGCTTCTAGAAATCTGCTTCTTAACATCAGAAGAATACCATACCGATTTTCTTTTTTACACACTCCTAAACTTCCTACAGTACTATTTGTGAAAATATAAAAATAACAGAAATTCATGAAAATGTCCACAAATTACATGTGATGTACAAACTATAATATTTTCTCAATTTTGCATCCAAAATATACCTTTATTCTTTGTGTATATTGTAACTTTATTATAAATGATATAATTTTAACCAATATTGTATATTTTATGTCAAGATATTTTTACATATTTCCTCTCTCAATCAAGTGTGCAGAAAACCATATCATTACCCATGTTCAATGCATCAGATGGATATTGGAATTTTCACTCAGTTGGGTGATAAAGGGATGCAAAACATTGTCTTGCATCCCAGAAAGTAGTCTCTGCATTTTTGAGCTACATTATCTGCTTCAGTAAGTGCTGTCATTCTGCTCGGTTTTTCACTCCAAGTTGTCAGCTGCAAGGAAGCCCAGATTAAACTATCCAAACTACAAAGCAGAGGAAAATAATTAAAGCTGTCTGACACTAAACTTACCATGTAGTCTTTAATTTGTGAGATGGTAAATATTAGCCTCTTCCTTGATCTCTATCCTCTAGAACTCCCAGTGGAGGGAAGCAATTGGCTTCCTTCATAAAGCTGTAAAATGCACTAGTTTATCAGAATTCTTTAGAGATTTTTATGTGTACACAGTTCATCAATTATCAGTTTTCTGATGAGGCTTGCTGGAGTTTAAAATGCTCCCTAGAAAAAGATTCTTGTTCTCTGGGAAATTAAACCATGCTCTACTAGCTTGGAAACAACAAAGGAGTGAAAGGGAAGTAATGGGAGAAAAGGATTTTGTATGTGGGGTTTAGTACAAGCCTTAACATCAGCTGATGGATCAATGACATTTTCCTAGAAATAATTCACCATTAATTTTTTGTGGGAAATATTTCATTATATATTCTTTGCCTGCACTTATATTATATTTAAAGGACATCCATTTCACATATTTCCACAAAGTTGTTAACACTGTTATATTTTCAGCATATGCACATTAATAATTATGGAATATTTCTGAATATAAGATTACTTTAAAATGTTGATAACTATACAATGTAATAATTTAGAATTGAGGTATAAAAAGAATACACAATCATCCCTGGCCAGTGTGGCTCAGTTAGTTGGAGTGTCATCCCATAAACCAGAATGCCACAGGTTCCATTCTCAGTCAAGGCACATGTCTGGGTTGTGGGTTCAGTCCCAGGTCAGCGTCTGTAGGAGAGGCAACTGATCGATGTTTCTCCCTCCCATCTTTGTTTCTCTCCCTCTCTTTTTGTCCCTTCTCCACTCTCTAAAGTCAATAGCATGTCCTTGGGTGAGGATAAAAACAAACAAACAAAAAAGCAATATATAATTAAAATCATATAATCTGTGGATAAAGAAAAATATTAATTTATGGATTAGAGTATAACCAGCTATCTATAAATCATAACACAAACTTGAATGCACCCTTACTGAACCACAGATATATATCCTCATGTAAATACTTTGTATAGAACATGCAGTAGTGAAGTTAAAATAACATGAAATGCGGTGGTCTTTTCTCTGAGACTCATCCAATGTAACATTACTACCCAATGAAAATACTCTGCTTTTCTTTTTCTTCCTTTAAGCTGAAACCTATTGCATTACCATACTATAATTTAGACAATCTGAGTGCTAAAGCAAGTACTTATACCATATTGATTACCTGGTTGAGTTAAGCAAAATGGAGTAATATAAACATAAATATCACCATTTGTAGAAATTGATCAATCCTTTCTTTCCCTAAATCATTAATGCACTAAATTAATCCAAGTCTCTTGAGAATGTAACACATTTTTATAGAGAACATACAATGGAGAACAAAAGTGTGATTCCTGTAAATATGTAATTAAAATACACTCAAAAGACTGTTTAAAGGAAACTGAGCCACAATATGAACTACATATTTTCAGATTCTTTAAAATGTTTTAAAATAGAAATGACTAACCTTAGTTTTGAAATAAGAATAATGGCCAATTAAAATTTGGACACAATATCATAGTTTTATTTTAAGTGTAGGAAAAATTACATAAGCGAAATGATCTCCTTTTTATTTTGGATCCTTTATATAGCTTGATTAATTTTTCACTTACAACCTATGGACACATTGTATTTACTAGTCTACTTAGCCAGCATCTTTGAGGATATGCCTCAGTTTTTACTTGATCTTTATGAAATCCATTTCAAATGGACTTTTATAAGTTAATTAATCTATGCTGAAAATATTTTTATATTCCAATATTTCTTGAGCTGTGACACGGGAATATAGAGAGAGCCAACATGTGCATGTATTAGTACCACATATGTATTGCATGTGTGTGCTTCTCATGAAATAGTATTTTCATTTAAATGTAAAGAAAGATCATTTGTGCTTCAAATTTGCTGTGATTTTATTTTATTATTTTATTATTTTTATTGTTGTTCAAGTTCAATTGTCTCCATTTTACTCCCTCTATTCCCCCATCCCAGCTTTCCCTAACCCCCACCCTTGATCCTACCCACCTTTGATTTTGTCCATGTGTCCTTTATCACGTTCCTTTATTTTAATAAATTATTTTCTATACTATCTTATTTATAATATACATTTTATTTATTCCAGATGTCGATCTAAATATTTTGTTTTAGCCCTTTAAATGAAATTATGCACAGGAAATTAAAATGTAATAAAGTGTTGATGGCTTTCTCTCTATGAATATTTTTCTGGTGAACAATATTGATCTCATTCGAATGTTATATAAAACAAAAATAGATCTTGACTTTGTAAGGAGAGACTATTCAAAATAAATTGCAAGAGATAGGAAAGAGACTACTGCAGTAGCAAGAGGACTGTGACCTTCAGACCTGTAAGCCTCTCTAGAGTTAAGCAAAAGTGTTTGTCTTTTATAGTTACGATAAACAAGGCTAGAAAGAACCAGGTGCAGGGAAGTGGGTTGGATGAAAGGTGGCATAACCTGATAGTCTCAGAAACAGTTTTAACCTGACATAAGGTTATTTTTAGAAGGTGTTGTATGCTAAAGGTGAATCTAAATTCAGAGGCCTGGAAGAAGTAGAGAAACTTAACCATAGTTTGGTGAACAAGCATTTTATTCTAATTGATCAGTAGGGCAAGCAATTTGGCTAATCCTATATGAAATAAAGAAAATGAGTTTTAAATGTCTTAAGTTTGTCCTTATCATAGGTAAACAAGAGGGGTCATCCCTGAATCTTTTTAAGTCATGTAAGGAAGGATGATTCTTTGTCATTTAAGTTCTTTTCCAGAACACAAAGGGTGGACAGATTTCTTAACCTTTACTGTTTTTCAGGATCATAAGTCATAGATAAAATTCAACATTGTCAAGTAGTCAACCACTTTAGAGCCATGTCCTTCACTGAAGCTTCATAATTATTTTACCATCAACATATCACAATTGGGAGGATAACATAAAAATACATGAAGATGCAAATCATCCTTTTTACTATAGTTCTTTATAAAAGATCCCATGGAAGATAGTTCGAAGACACCCAGGGAATCCTGAAACTTCAGGTAGTACCAAACCTTATATATACTACGCTTTTTTCCTGCTGTGTATACATATCCAGGATAAAGTTTAATTTATAAATTTCTCACAGTAAGAGGTTAGCAACAATAACTAATCATAAAATAAAACAATTATAACAATATACTCTGAAATCATATGAATGTAGTCTCTCTCTCACAGTACTGCACTATACTCACTGTTCTTCTTGTGATGGTGTAAGATGATAAAATGCATGATGAGATAAAGTGGAGTGAATGCCCTAGGCAATGTGATGTTGTTAGGCTTCCATTGACCTTCTGACAATACATCAGAGGGTGATCCAATATTTTTGGTGATCCTGGATCATTGAGCCATGATGATGCCAATGCCGGATGTCAGGAGCAGATGATGACAGTGGTTGGGGACATGTAATATTTTTGACCATGGTTGGCTGTGGGTAATTGAAACTGCAGAAAACAGAACTGTGGATAAGGATGATGACTACTTGCTTTAGAGAGTAATGTAGTTTTGAATTATTTTTTTTCCTACCTGCATATAGTAAGAAAGAGCTCAACCCTTTTAATATCTAAAAGGGTCGTCAATGACTTTACATTCAACAATAGAGAAGTGGAGAAATTAAACATAGTATATATGAGTAGAGACCCCCAAAACATAATTTAGTGATTAAAAGTTGTGTATTTATTTGTACATGTTTAAACTTTAGTCACCTTCAAAGTACTCTCCATTTGATACACTACACCTATTGAGATGTTGTTTGACCGCTCAAAAGAGTTTTTGAACTCGTTGATTTTGATGCCTTTTAGTGCTTCTGCCCTTTTTTGTTCACTTCTTCCACATGAGCAAAATGTTTCTGTTTGAGGACTTTTTCATCTTGGGAAACAAAAAAAGTTGCTCTGGGCAAGATCTGGTGAATAGGGAGGGTGGAGCAAGGGGGTAATGCCATTTTGGTCAAAAACTGCTGAATACTCAGAGAGATGTGGGAAGGAGTTTTGAAAGAGTCTTAAAAAAAATTCCCTGAAGGCAAACGCAGCCTCTCACAACAACACCAGCTTGTACACTAATACAGATGGGTTCCTAAAACACTTACCTAGTGGGGAAAGCCAGTACTACAAGGTGCCCACCCTCCAAGAGATAATTCCATTGTTGTGCTCATACATATAGGCATTAAAATCATGTGGAAGAAATGTATATAAAAATATAGAGACAACATAATTGTCAAACTTTAAAATGAAGAACCCAATTTTGTAAAGCATAGAATTATCCCAAACTGTTAAATATTAAAAGTAATGAGATTTTTATTTTGTAACTGTGGAATTTTGGGCGATATTAATTTTTTCTATTTATCCTTATATGCATTTCCTAATGACCTACAATAATCATTGCTTTGTTATATCATAATGAAAATGTATTATCTGAAATGGAGATTCTGTGAGTAGCTGAGTATGTATGGTTGAAACCAATAGTTAACCCCAATTTTTAGATGTGGAAGTGACCTATAGGGATGTTTGAAGAAATATTTTTAAAGTGTTTGAAATAGTTTAGGTTGACAATGAAAATAAAACACTGAGAATCATTCAGGTTTATTACTAAAATAAATTGTTAATAATGATCTTTCCTCATTCCATATACAATTTCTCTCTCTCAAATATTTTAATACTTTTTTCACTCCTATTAGAAATTTGTCATATTCAAACTCACATTATGCATTTTTATGTATCAATATTTTTTTCTCATTAGATCACTAATCCTTGAGAATGGGAAATGGAGAGAAACCTGTCTTTGATTTTTAGGTAGGAACCTTTGTAACTACTCATTTGTCTCATTAATACAATTGCTCCTTGATTTAGATAATAGGAAGTGGAACTATGTGGTGGTGGTAATATACATGGTGAAATTATACATATTTGAGATATAAAATAATTTGGATTATTATGTACACACTTTGCTTGTTTTGCTCTATATTCTTCATCAACACAAAAATAATTTTCATTTATGTCTAAGCGTCAAGTGTTATGACAGTGTCACAGAGAGTGGCATCAAAGACTAACAAGCTACCACGGCTCACAAAATAGCTGTGATTGTGTTTTTCAAAAGCCATCATGTTGATTGGCTCTAAGATACTACAATTATCTAAGAGAGGTGAGTAGAAATTTTTTTGTGTACATTATAAACCAAAAGAAAAGGAAGTTAACTGGTTTGTAATGTAAAAAGTACATTGTACATTAAACAATTTTCCCAAAACAATATTGTTTCAATTTTAGCCTTATAATGGAATCATCTTAATTTTATTATTTTATTCACTGTATCTCTATCAATAATTATTTTTATAGAGATACAGTGAATGATAATTTGGTTGATTGTATTTACTGTGTAGTGCCTAAATATTAAACATTTAGGATACTATTTTATTCATTTGAAACATTGTAGATTGCATCTAGATATACATTTTAACATTTAATATAGGTATGGCACTTCTTGAGCAATAATGACCTACTCAACTGCATGTATAGCACCTTATGTATTTGATTACATTTATCCTCAGAGCAATATTAATTTTAGTTTTTAGGTTAAGCAACCAAAAATAAGGGAATTTACAGTATATGTTTTTTGTTGAACTGACTGATAAATGTCAAAGCTTCCCTGGATGCAAATTCAGGTATGCCTAGTATCAAAGTTGGTGAAAGATTTTACACACACACACACACACAAATACACAGTTTAACTAAATGTGAATGTATTTACTATTAATGCTTTATCAGACTTTTAAAAAAGTGTATTTATTTATTTTATTTTGTGGCATTGCTTTTAAGAGGGAGAGAGTGGAGAAGAAGGGAGAGAGAGAAACATCAATGTGAAAGAGAAGTACCAATGGGTTGCCTCCCCCATGTGCCCAGACCAGGTTTCTTATATAACTGGACTGGGGATCAGGGATAAAACCATCAACCTAGGTGCTCTGACTGGGAAGCAAACCCACAAGCTTTCAGTTATGGGATGATGCTCCAACCCACTGAGCTGCACTGGCCAGCAGTATCTGCCTTTATATTATACCTACATGGAGCACAAGTATTTATGTAATGTGGATTGTCATGTCTCATATAGACAGTAGTCAGGGAGAAAAAAATATACATTTTTATGTTTAAAATAAGTTTGCATGTAATATGGACTAGCATAGAATTATATGCTCATGACATGTCAGTTATAAAATATGTCAATAATACAATATTACTTTTGACTTTGAGTTTCCCATTTAAAATAATATAATTCATGGGCAGAAAAATATCAATTGGATGGATTATTCATTTTATTTGTGTATACATGCCAGGTATCTGACACAAGATAATGAAAACAAAACACAGAAATTGAATAAGAAAGTATAGTAGGCTTTATTTCCTGATCTCTAAATTAATATAAAATTTTATTATTTGTTTAACAAAAAAGCAAATTCTAATGTAATAAACTAACTGCATAAGAAAGTTGTGTTTTATTAGTTCCCTACTTTCCTTACAATACATTACATTTATAAATTGTATTCCTTTTTAATGATTTGGTACTAATAGTATATTTTATATTTACCAAATATTATAAATTGCTACTTAAGGATATAACTTAAATAAATAAATATATATATATATATATAATATATTTGTATTCTTGTAAAATACAATGCAAAATAATATATCAAAACAACTGCAAAAATCCTAAATTCATATAGTTAATTGACTTAGCTTTGAGGAATAAGCTGCAACTTATACTATTCATGCAAATATGATGCCACTTAGAAATGAATAAAGAGGCAGGAATGTGATTTGTTCTATAGATTTAAACTTTCAAGCATTATATACATTCTAGGTGGCTTTGACTGAAAATAATTTTAGGTTATTGTAGAATAAATAAATAAAAAGCTATAATTTTCATGAATGGTATCTCAAACATAATTAACATAAAACAAGTGTGAATATCTTTTCAAAATTAGTGCAACAACTCAAGCATAGTTACCTGCAAATGCCATACTGCTATTTTCTTATTTATTTATTTATTTAGTAAAAACCAACCTAAATTATGCTACACAAAGTCACATGGACATTTGGAAATTTCCATCTCCTGAAGGATGTTTATGTACATTTACTTAATTTGAAAATCATTTATTTTTTTTCACAAAAAAAGTCATCAGTGTATTACATTTTGATGAAAACAAATACATAGTTGAAATTGATTTTTAAACAAGTAGTTTTATTTTTCATATATTTTTCATTGTTTACAAATGTATCTTATGGATCCTAATACCACACTCATTTAAAGGATTTAAAACACATGAGGGTATATAAAATCCTTACTTATGATCTGTAAAAAGTAAATTTTTCAATATTTAAAATTAATTTAATACATTTTATATATATGTGTGTTTTATAAAATATTTTATGGGTATTTAAAACGTTCAGTACAGTGGTATATTTAATAAGTACAATAAAATGTTTCATGTTTAAAACATGGGACATTACCATTTCATATGTGTGTATATGTATTTATACCATAAACCAAATGTAGTGACTTGTTAAATAATTAAGATTTTTCTCTCAGGGGAATATAAATTTAAATCTTTTGCTAAAAATAGAATATCTCATATCTATCTCTTACTTTCCTTCATTATTAAATTTATTTCTACATTTAAAGACAGTTTAAAGCCTATCTCTTTCAGATATTCTATAAAGAAAAAGAAAAATAGGACTTCCAGTCATGAGGGAGGTACAGGTAAAGACATGCTTTGCCTCCTTGCACAACCATAAGAGGAATCACAACTAACACAACTAAAAACACCCAGAACTCCCAGAAAATTGAACTGTATGGAAATCCAACAAGCAAGGATTTAAAGAAGCCATATTCATCCAGACAGGTAGGTCGGGCGGAGGTGGAGAACCAGGGCAGGGAGGACATGGCATGGTGGCAGTGAGGCAGTGGTGGCAGTCAGCAGAACAGCAGTCCCACATTCATGTGTGTTGCATAAAAATTGGGAAGGATACCTGGGGAGCCAGCAATCCAAGCCCAAAGCCAGATCATGCAAACCAGTGTTCCAGTGCCAGGAAATAGAGCCTTATAACTTTTGACTGTAAAAACTGGTGGGGGTTGGGGCAGTTGAAGTACCTTCCAGTCTCTCAGGAGAGTCAATTTAAAGGGTCCCAATGGTCCTAGAATATACACAAACCCACCCACTCTGGGAATCAATACTAGGGCAATATCTAGAAGGGTGCCAGTCATGTACCCTAAATGGGTGAAGTGACTGGAAACAGAGTGAGTGCCAAGAAAGCCTCCAGCTGCCAGTCAGTGGCATTATCCCCTCTCTGACACTTCCCCCACATGTGGAAACACAACACTGAAGCAGGTTGTCCCAGCCTGGCAAATACCTAAAGCTCTGAGCTTTAGGTATTTGCCGGGTACAATTTAATAGGTGTGTTAAGACAGGAATCAAGGCAGCTCTACCTAATACATAGAAACAAACACAGGGAGCCTGCCAAATTCAGGAGACAAAGAAATATAGCTCAAATGAAAGAACAGAATAAAATGCCAGAAAAAGAAGTAAAGGAAACAGATAACCAACTTATTAGATACAAAGTTCAAAACATTCAAAGCACTGGTGATAAGGATGCTCATAGAACTCATTGAGTATGGCAAAATCATAAGGAAAGAAATGAAAGCTACACTAAGTGAAATAAAGAGAAATCCACAGGAAACCAACAGTGAAGGGAAGGAAGCTGGGGTTCAACTTAACAATTTGGAACATAAGGAAGAAATAAACAGCTAGCCAGAACATAATGAAGAAACAAGAATTTTTTAAAAAAAGAAAGAAAAGAAAAGAAACAAGGAGAGAATAAGAAGACTCTGTCTGAGACATCTCTAAAAGTGTCAACATACAAATCACAGAGATGCCAGAAGGAGAAGAGGAAGAGCAAGAAATTGAAAGCTTAGTTGAAAAAATAATGAAAGAAAACTTCCCTAAATTTTGGTGAAGTAAATAGACATACAAATCCAGGAAGCACAGGGAACCCCAAATAGGTTGGACCCAAACACAATCACACCAAAACACATCATAATTAAAATGCCAGTTGTTAAAGATAAAAGAGAGAATCTTCAAAGCAGCAGGAGAAAAGGAGACAGTTACCTACAAAGGAGTTCCCATAAGACAGTCAGCTGATTTCTCAAAAGAAAATTTACAGGAAAGAAGGGACTGGCAAGAAGTATTCAAAGTGATGAAAAGCAGAACCTACAACCAAGATTACTGTACCCAGAAAAACTATCATTTAGAGTGGAAGGGCAGATAAAGTGCTTCCTAGACAAGGTAAAGTTAAAGGAGTTCATCATCACTGAGCCCTTATTATATGAAATGTTAAAGTGACTTATTTAAGAAAAAGATCAAAACTATGAACACTAAAATAGTAACAAATGTACAACTATCAACAACTGAATCTAAAAAACAAAAACTAAAAAAAAAAAAACAACTAGAACAGGATCAGAATTATAGATATGGAGATCAGTTGGAGGGTTATCTGTGGGGAGAGAGAAAGGGGAGAATGGGGGAAAAGGTGCAGGGATAAACAAATTAGGCCCTGGCTAGTGTGGTTCAGTGGATTGAGTGCTGGCCTATGAACCAAAGGTTTGTCAGTTCAATTCCCAGTCAGGGCATATGCTTGGGTTGCTCGTAGGCCCCCAGTAGGGGGAGCTCATGAGGCAACTGCAGATTGATGGTTCTTTCCCTACCTTCCCCCCATCTCAAAAAAAAAAAAAAAGTACAAATTAGGCACAAAATAGACAGGGGTATGTTAAGGACAGTATAGGTAATGGAGAAGCTAAAGAATTTATATGTACAACCCATGGCCATGAACTAAGGCGGGGGGGATTACTGGAGGGAAGGGCAGTACCAGGCAGAGGAGGTCCAAGGAGGAAAAATTGGGACAACTATAATTGCTTAATGAATAATACTTAAAAAAAGAGAAAACTGATGGGTATGAACAACAGTGTACTAATTGTTGAGGGGATGGGGTGAATGGAGGTGGAAGAGGATATAGAGGAATACATGGTAATGCATAAAATATAATAAAAACGAAGAAATAATTCACCTACTTTATGGGTTTATATATTTGCCTTTCACACAAATCATTTACAAGCATCAGATGCTTACTATGGCTGGTATTAACCACTCATTGTGATTGTGTAGCTCCACTCATTATACTAAGGCTTAAGAGTTAGCAAACCTTTGCTTTAGTTAAAAAAAAAATGTTAGCCTTGACTAGTGTCACTCAGTAGGTTGGGCCTAATCCTGCAAACCAAAAGGTTGTTAGTTCAATTCCCGGTCAAGGTACATGCCTGGGTTGCAGGCCAGGTCCCTGGTTCAATGCAACCAATGTTTCTCTCACAGATCAATGTTTTGCTTCTCTTATATTCCTTCCTTTCTACTCTCTAAAATTAAATAAATAATCTTTTAAAAATTTATTCATTTATTTTTAGAGGGGAAGGGAAGGAGAAAGAGAGGGAAAGAAACATTAGTGTGTGGTTGCCTCTAGTGTGCCCCCTAATATGGACCTGGCTCGCAACCCAGGCATGTGCCCTGACTGTGAATCAAAGGATTCACAGGACAGCACTCAATCCACTGAGCCACACCAGCCAGGGCTAAATAAATAAAATCTTTAAAAAGAAAAGTTTAAGCAGGTCAATAAAAATTTTAAAAAAATTAATTAAAAGCTATGAACCTCTAATGTTTCTCTCTGTAATTGTAGTTACCAAAATTAGAGTTTGCTATTAATGTAAATGAAACATATAATAAATGTGTTTGCCAAATTAACCATAAAAATATTGATAATGATATTGCAGGGGGGGGGGACTTGCTACCTCTTACAGTGTTAATTTCCTGACATAGAGTTTAGAGTTTCTCATTTAAATGGATCAAATTAAGGATAATTATATTGTTGCAATATCATGTATTTATTTATAGTTTTGTATATAATGGAAGGCAAAATAATATATCAATACTGCTACCAAAAACATGCTTTCATTTGCATACATATTCTGTGTGTATAATAGTATTACTATATCTATTTAAGTGAATTTCAAGGCACGAAACTAGAAGACAAGCAGTTGAGGTTGCCCGACTTTTAGGTTTATGTTCATTTCCACTACAATTCAACCTTACTGTAACAGGGTGCAGCCAAGAGGGGTGCCCCCAAATAGGAATTTGGAATGGGGTCTAGAACTCAAGGTGTCCAGGAAATATTAGAAAGATATATAGGATGTCCTCACCCCTCCCTCCACAGGTGTGAGTTGGGAGAAGGGACACATGGTACAGGAACATGGAGAGCTGTTTTGCATAGCAACAGCCTTGCAGCTAACCTCTCACATGGTCATTTAATATATTTATAACTTTTAACTGGTTGCACAGATATGTTAAATAGCTGTGGTCATGCTTTGAGCCAGGGAGATGGAAGTGACTTCCACCCAAGACATAACTGGGAGGCAAATCCTCCTGGTTACAGCGCCTGCATGAGAGCTTGGAGATGATTGACTCTGTGCCATGGGGCCACACCTGCCCAAACCCACTATGGCAGCCCAGTAAAGCTGGAAGGATATGGAAGTGCTAGCAAGTTGGAAATGGGGCTGCAGAGGAAGATTGGCTCAAGGATTTAAACCAAGATGCAGCAGCCATTGAGGATAGAACCATGCAGCTTTGGCCAGAGTGGGGACCCCTGCAGCCAGGTGAGGGAGAATCACCATGCAGCTTTAGCAGAGAATCACCACTCAGCTTTGGCTGAGTGGAGATCCCACCCCCACTCCCGCAAGTTTGGCAGAGAGAGGACCACAAGGCTGTAGCAGTGTGGGGAGAACCACGCAGTTTTGCCAGAGTGAAGACCCCCGCAGCTTTGGTGGAGGAGAGAACGATGAGGCTTGGTCCTGGCCGATGAAACAGCTGATGGTGTCAAGAGCCTGAATCTACTTCTTTTCCTGAGATCGGGTATCCCAAATTAAGGCAGAGGGAGAAGGAAAGACTGTGTGTGTCTGTGGGTATCCTAAAGGACCTTGATATATATATATATATATTTTTTAGGTTTTATTTATTTATTTTTGGAGATGGAAGGGAGGGATGGAGAGAGAGAGAGAGAAATATCAATGTGCGGTTGCTGGGGGACACAGCCTGCAACCTAGGCATGTGCCCTGACTGGGAATTGAACCTGCGATGCCTGGTTCGCAGCCCGTACTCAATCCACTGAGCTACACCAGCCAGGGCTAGGACCTTGATATTTTAATGAAGACATTAGATCACTACTTTAAGTCTGTATAGCTTTAAATAAACATTTCCTTTTCTTTTCACAAATCTCTGACATTGTGAGACGTCTTTCCTCTGGCGGTGGACAAGCAAACCTAGGGGGGCTTCTTCTGGTAATAGTATATTGTACCCCCTTTGGCCCTGGGTTCTGTAACATTACCACTACAATATAATCATTAAAAAAATCTGTTGAGTACCAACTATCCTTGGAAATGTCCAAATATATTGTGATATCTATTAAAAAATGATGAAATAAATATATAATGTTCAAAGTCTTACCAGATACATTTGAAAATATCACCACATACTAACTTTGGTAACTGCAATGATGATCCCTCAATGAAACAAAAGTAAAACACATCCCTACTTACTAAACTCAGATGAAAGTCCCCTCTGTGAAACTCACAATGCTCTAAGAAACATCATATTGCTAATATGAAAAATTATATTAATTTTAATTATTTCATAATATTCAAAATACTGCAAGGTTTAGCACTCCAGTATACAGGGTAGGGAGCAAAAAATGGAATTTATTTATTTAAACATTTTGTATTTATTCATACATGTTTAAATATCAGTCACCTTTTGAAGTACTCTCCATTTGATGCAATATACCAATTGAGATTTATTTTTTGACTTCTCACAACAGTTTTTGAACTTGCTGATTTTGATGACTTTTAGTGCTTCTGCCATTTTTTTCACGTCTTCCACATTGGCAAATCCCTTTGAGGACTTTTTTTTTTTTTTTTAATCTGGGAAAAGCAAAAAATGTCACTTGGGGCAAGATCTGGTGAATAGGGAGGGTGGGGTAAGGAGCTCATGCCATTTTTGGTCAAAAACTGCTGAATACTCAGCACAGTGTGGGCGGGTGCACTTGTAAACCACCCCTGATGAAATGCACGAGTGCATTCAAAGAGTCTTCAAAAAATTCACTGAAGCTGAAGGCAGCTTTTCACAACAACGTCAACTAGTGCACTGATACAGATGGGTTTCTAGAACACTCACCTAGCCAGGGAATCCTGTACTACAGGGGGCCTACCCTCCAGAAGATACTTCCATCTTTTCTGGGGGAGAGTCTCCTCTCTTACTCTAGGTATATTTTCTTATTTTTATCCATATTCTGAAGAACAGGGATAGAACTTTTCTACACATCTCCACATGTATATAATTAAGTGCAGAACCTGGCACATAATATTACTAGAATTTTTATAAATAAGTGAGCATGTCATTAATCATATATTTTGCATTCTGTAAAAATGGAAGAACTGGTACAAAAGAAGGGGAGATCAATTGAACTGATGTAATCAAATATAACTTTATAAAGTAACTGAAACTAAGATACATTTGGACAACAGTTGAAGTTTGAATAAATACAAAAAAGGGGAAAAAAGAAAAGAGAAGGGAAGAGACAGGATGGAAAGAACATCTAGAATAAGAAAGAAACTGCATGAGAACATATTTTCTAAAAAGCATAAATAAAGGATGGAAGTTCTTAAGAAATCACACTGTACGGAAAACATAAGTAAATAATAATAAAATTGTCAGAAAATGGACAGCCCCTGAAGTTAAAACAGTTAATCATAGTCTCATAAAGATTAAATTCACTAAAGAAACTGCTTGATCATAAGTGCCAAATACTTAAAGTAGTGGCTCAGGAAAACCATCTAAGACAGACACTGCAAATTGAAGTCAGTGAGACCAGTCTGAAGGAGTTCAGCTGTTTAAACCTGAACTGGGGAGGGTCTCCATTAGTAGAACAGTAATGGTGAGGGAGATCAAAGCAGATCACTTCAGTGAAATTGTGAAACATATTTTAAAACCAAGAGTTGAATGACTCGTAGCAGTCTGGATGAGCAAATGAGGAAGAGATGAATCAAACTGAAGACTGTAAGGTAGATAACTGAGGGAATGGTCATGGCAATGGTCAAGTAAAATATGTATTAATATTTCCTACATGTGTTTATAATATGTCAACTTAAAGTGTTTTACTACTTTAATTGCAGCACTATGGACATGTAGAAGAGTGAACAAACCACAAGTGTGCAATTGAATTAGCAGAGTAAATACATTTGTGTAACTGCCATACATCTTTATGAAATTGTTAGGTCATTTGAGTGCATGCATGTGTAAATTTAATAAATAATGTCAAATAGTATTCCAAAGTCCTTGTAGCAGTTTATACTCACTATCTGTATTTTACAAAAGTTCCCTTTTTCTTTTTTCTGCTGCACTTGTCAGATTTTTGAGATGTTCAGGAACTGTACATTATTCTAGGTGAGCTATATATTACTCTAGGTATAACAATAAAACCAGTCTATGACTAATCCCACATAATGAACTTAATCTGCCTTTGTAGTTAAGATTAAACAATATATAAAAGAAAAGAATATTATATATAGAAAGACTCAATGTATTTTTGAAACAAGACTTTACAGTTGAATAATATCCTAACAGTCGGTGAAAACTTTCTTTCTGCCACTGAGCTTTCTAAAGCATTAACAAGCAGCTGTCCAGCAGTTCAAAGTATTAAAGGAGACTGTAAAGAGCTTTGGATCGCCACTGAAGCCATTCACACGTGAAATCTGAGAAGGCTTTTGTGCGCTGGATATAGTAGGTAATTAATTTGGGAAAATTCCAGAGGTTAAGACCAGATGAGCTGTTCCAGTTTTTCTGGTCCTGCTGCTGCTGATAAATGGTTGAGAAGTTTCTGTTTATCAGCATTCTATGAAACTTCCCTAAGAGTTCTGCTTCTTGAATAGAAAAACCAAAAACCATTGTGCAACATGAGTTAAATTGCACACCACGAATAGCATGGTTGCCATTACAATGTGAAGCTTTTTAAATGACTAATTTTCCATATAAAATGAGGAGATTTTAGCTCAGAGAATCAGAAATTGGTTGTCATAGAACTTTAATGAGACTGAAGGGGGTAAGTATATAATGTATGAAGTGCCATCATGTTCTCTAAGGTAGTAATTGGTCTAAACACTATGTATATGTAGTGAAACTCATAAGACTTTAAAGTCAATGACCATTGTTACTTAAGGGGAAAAAGGCACTGGCTTCAAAGTGACAATGATTTAATGACTGCCCTGGTTAGATACTAAAGAAAATATTTTTAAACTTCTGTAGAAGACAATGCTGATTAGTAAAAATATAACCGGTCAATCTCTATACAGGTAAAATAAAATTAGTGTAAAATTTAGCTAAATAGTTAGTGATACACCTTTGATTGTTATAATAATTTTTAAAATATCCTAAAAGTTCTAATGTCACATATTCTAGGAAATTTGTTTAGAAACTGCAATTAAATAATTCAGAAATAATTAATTCAGAAGACAATCCATTAAATTATAACCCTCCCCACAGGTTAACTTGGTGCCAAATGTATTGTTTAATTTATCATTCTTAGTATTTTTAGGTGGCCTCAAGGCAGAGAATGAAGTAATAATAAATAGGGAATAGTGGGTAATTAGAGAAGGAAATGTGGAACAAAATTACTAAGGGCTTTAGGTGAAGTTCATTATTACTATTTAATAGTGCCCAAGAGCATTCGATCAAATTATGGATCAAGTTTAAAAGTGGGCTGAATGAAATCCTAGTGGAGGAGAGTTTTCTTACTTTTTCCCTCAGAATTCAGCTAAATGTTATAAAATATATTCAAAGTCTCTCTTGCAAACAATATTTAACCAAGCCTTATGGAGAATCTCTTGGAGAAGTAGTGTGTGTATTTAATCAGGGGGCAGGGGGCGTTACTCTTATTTGAATGAGAGAGTATGAAAACAAAATGGAAACAATGAGAGGGAGAAAGTAAAAGTAAAGAACCTGAATTTGTGTTGCAATAGGCTGTGTCCCACACAGACTGAGGCCACTGCCCGATTAAGCAGGAAGGCACTTCAGGGGTGACTGGTTAAGTGACATATTGTAAGTACAGCCCTCAGGCCATTTAATGCATGGGGAAATCTTACGTTTCTAACTATACAGAATTTCTCTTTTCTTTTGGCTCACACGGGAGCATCAAATTTCCATTATTAAACTTTTAAAGGGTGTAAATGCATAATTTATTTGTTTTTCTTATTTTGTTTCATTTCATTTCCATAGTCATGACTGTGCAACTCATGAATGCTAACCAGCCGATGAGTTATAGAGGTATGCCTTCCAGTTTCTTAGACAGAGCCAGTATATTTAGGTAGTGAGTTAGAGGTGTGCAGTTTCTGAATATGCTGAACAGAATGAAAACTTGTGGCCAGTGGAAAGAAAACATGTTAGGCCTTTTTATTCAATGATATGCTGCAAAATGGCATGCTTGGAAATTCTATTGGTATAATAATAATATTAATATCAATAATAGCATGTGCTTACTTCATGAATTCTGAGTAATCTATGCCTTATTCATGTACAGCTTGACTTTATTGGTAATGCTTATTATGGTTCTAAGTAGCAGAGACTAATTCCCAAATTTCAGTGTTTGACATACGAAGGAAATAAATAGCACTATTTCAAATGCCCTCTATACTAATGGTATTGAATACACTCAAAAATTATTATAAAAATGATTTCATACTTGTTGTCTAACCTGTATTGGAAAATATATTTTTGTTACTTGTTTACCACAGTAGCATTTGGGGTGCATAAGCACTCAAAATTAAAAAAGAAAAGAGTTGACAATAGCATTTAATGAATACAAAATCTCAAGAAAAAAATTATCCAACTTTATCAATCTCCTATTAGTTGGTAATCAGTTATTCAATGTGTTTGAATAAACATTTGTAAAATATTCACCTTTGACAAGTCATTTTACTGGCACCTGAGGATATATAAATTGTTAAGTATTATAAAATGAGAGGCCAAAATAAATAGAAACATACAAATGGTAGATGCAAACTCATCTGTTTATAAATTGTATGAGCTATGAAAGGGTATCAACAAAAAGAGATTATAGAAGAAAAAGGTTTACTTTTTTTTTCAATAAACATGGTACCAAAAGTGAAGAAGGAAGTCTCTCATCCCCTCAAAGCAAAGGATTTGAAAACAAAGAAAGCAGTGCTGAAGGGCATCCAGAGCTATTGAACAGTACATTGCCTACCTTCCCACACCAAAGACACTGAGACTCAGAAGGCAGTCTAAATATCCCCAGAACAGTGTTCCCAGGAGAAACAAGTTTGACCACTGCACCATCATCAAGTTCTCCCTGACTACTTAGGCAGCCATGAAGAAGATAGAAGACAACAATACGCATGTGTTCATTGTGGATATCAAGGCCAACAAGTACCAGATCAGACAGGCTATGAAGAAGCTCTATGACACTGATGTAGCCAAGGTCAACACCCTGATCAGGCCAGATGAAGAGAAAGCATAGGTTAGACTGGCTCCCAACAATGATGCTTTGAATGTTGCCAACAAAATTGGGATCATCTAAGCTTTGTCCAGTTGTCTAATTCTAAATATATGATTTTACACTGAAAAAATACAAGAAAGAAGAAGGCTTTATTATAGATTTATCTTTTGAGTTAGGTCTTGAGGTCCTTGGTTTATATATTTTTCTCATTGAGATAAAAGGACAGAGATTCTAAGAAACAATATTACAAAATATTCAACGTATCGGCAGCAATTGTAAGAAGTTGCTTGCACACAGGTTAGAGACTGAATATTGATGAAACTGAGGATGAGAGGAAGTTGGGTCATATTTGGAGAACTGTAAATTAAATGCTAAATTATCATAAAATATCCATTAATAATAATAAGTTTGGGGATGATTCTTAAGAAGAGAAAAGCAAGATTTACTTCCCTCTTTATAAAAAGATCAATCTAATTTTTGGAAAATGGATTATAAGATAAAAAAGAGTAAATCATATGAATTGACCAATTCATATGAAACCAGAGTTATCATATGAATTGAAATATAATCCTATTAGATCAGAACATTTTTAGCGTAATGAATAGGATTGTCTGGAGGGAAATAATCATTGGAAATAGATCTGATAAATGTTTATTACACTTTTCAAAACCTAGTTGATGGCAGTTTGAAACAAATTTATAGAATCTCTGTATATGGATTGAATGTGGGTGAGCATGGTGAGTCATCAGGGCAGGAAACAAAGAAAAAATGACTCACGAGTCTGAAATGGAAGATCTGAATAGACTGGGATACCAGGCAATATGAAGGAGAAAATTGAAGTGTGAACAGCTTTGGGGGAGGATGAAGATAATGAACTTTGAAAATCATAAACCCAAGGTTTTGTCTAGACAACTTGTATAGACAAAAGTGTCAAGTACATGCTTAATGGATTTTAAGTCAGATGGAGCTTCTGAAAAAAGGACTGGGTAAAAAATTTAGGGAATGTATGTGTGTAAACTGCCTTTAAGATTAAGATCATAGGACTAGATGACTCTCTGGGAGTACAAGATTAAACAGGGACTGAGAACCAAACCGTGGGCCCTCAAATTTTAGAGTTTAGAGTCTGGATAAGGGAGAAAGCTTCAATAAAGTAAACTGAGATATGCTGATGAAGTTATAGAAGCTAAGAAAATAAAGCATATCATAAAGAAACAATGGCCAAACTTTTCAAATGCCAACAGTTGGGTAAGAAAGCTTAGCAACATGGAGATACTCTAAACCTTTTTTTTTTTTTTAAGTTCAGTAGAGTTTTGGTAATAAAAGCTAAATTGGAATATATTGGTAGAGAGGTGAGAAAGTGGAAGTGGCATATGTAGGTAACCTTTTCCAGATATTTGGACGAGGAACAGAAAAATTAGATAGCGGCTAGAGCAAACTGTCGGGGCTTATAGTGTCAATCCACCATATGCTTCCCACACAAACACATATTAATTCAGACATAGATACAGGGACCAGATAGGTGGAATAATAATTATGAAACAAAGTATTATTGCTTTTAGGTTGGAGTCTATGTCTACAGCGTGCTTCTAAATTGACTTGATAACATGCTCTGCCCAAAAATTTTAATCTTGAAAAAGATTAAATTTTGAAAAAGAGCTCCTGAGGGAAATTTTATTTCCTCTACAGACAGCCTTACCTGAACTGTTGTTTCATTCCAGTAGGGGTGGGTGAGATAACAAACACTCAGTCAGTAATAGATTACTTCCACCCAATCAGGAAACCAGAGCAAAGACCAGCCACCAGAAGTATGACTCAGTTTAATGATTTCTGCCCACACCCATACTTAGCACTGGGTTTCTTTACCTGTTAGTTACAAATTTTGATCATCCAGGGTTTATTTATCTCTTTTAGGAAAAAAAAAGACAGAAGTCTATCCTGGTAATACTACTCTTAGGTCCATCAGATGTCTTCATATCACAAATACTCCTTCATAAGTGTAGATTCTTCCTTAAGAAAGAAAATAGCACATTGAATTCACCTCAATCCCACCTTGTATCCAAGGCAGAAAATCTACTTCTTTTCTGTTACCCATCCAAAATATCTCCAACCAGGCTTCTGTTACTTTGACCAGTTGTCTCCAATGAGATTAAGTGATGTTAGCTATGTAATGCTGGCAATGTAAAAGTATACCCCATTTGATTA
The DNA here is from genome assembly GCA_004024845.1 of Tonatia bakeri. Classification (NCBI taxonomy): domain Eukaryota; kingdom Metazoa; phylum Chordata; class Mammalia; order Chiroptera; family Phyllostomidae; genus Tonatia; species Tonatia bakeri. The sequence continues at coordinate 33,432 of PVIA01006647.1, forward strand.
GCTCTTTTATTACTCCAAGAGAGAAAAAAAATGTATATCACTGTCTTACTTTATTGCTATCCCATCTTCAGTTACTAGATATGCCTTACTTTTCCAGTCCAATCAATGTAAAACCAATAAGAACAAGCCTGTAGTCCCACATACCCAAGTTTATGGACCTATCTTAGTGAGAAAGACTGCACACTATAGGAACTATGAGAAGTCTCCACACACAAAAAGAAAGAAGTATTATAGGATTTGGGACAAGTGTCACTGGGTGAAATCTAATGAAGCAGGGTGGCAGGCTGAAAACAAAGCTGGGCTTTACCTAAAGGGGTTGTTATTATGAGATCTGAATGGAAAAATGGATCCTGGATCCTATCTTCACGGAAACTACAAAGTTAATTTAAATGTGGAGTATTGTATGCAGAAAACCATTATCTGCATCTTTGCACCTGGCTTGAAAATTGATGTTGCCACTCTGTATAATAATAACTTACATACCCATGTAATTGTGGCATGTTTTATTCTTAGCGATATGCTTGCAAACCACAGTGTTTCTGATTGCATGACTTTCAGGTGACAAAGTTTTTCAGTGATTAAGAAGAGAGTTGTTTTGACACTTTAAACCTCAGCATATCCTCAGTGACATAATGTTTCATCTTAGCTTTGAACTGGCCTTGTCTGATATCCCAGCCTAATGAATAAGAGAGCCAATTTCAATTTGCTCACTATGTACTACTTTTTATTTTCATTTTTGATACTGATTCGATACATATCAGGATCTCTTTATTTGCTATTTTCTCAGTCTGGAATGGTCTTGCCTCACATATTCACATTCGTCACTTTCCTTTTAATTTTCTCAGATGTCATTGTCAGTGCAGCTTCCTCATCCTAAAATTTCAACTTTTTCTCCTGAAACTTATCTCTTCTGAATCACTTTTTCTTCTTTGCCCTTATCACTATTTATTTACTTACTGCAAGAACCAGCCTCTAAAATGCCCCCCAATGATTCTCGCCTCATGACCTTGTGCCACCCCCCTGTACTTTAAATGTGAGCAGTACTCACTGATTCACTTCTAGTAACTGCAGTGTGGTGCAAGTTATGGGAAGCCACTTCTGAGATTAGATTTCAAAAAGACGATGGCTCTATCTCTCACTTTGGGGGAAGCAAATTGCTGTTTTGTGAGTAACCCTATGGCAAGGAAGGACGTTTCCAACCAATAGCCAATGGTTGTGTGAGGGAGCTTGTTAGTGGGACTTCTGGACCTCTGACTGCACCTGTGAACGAAAGATTGCCAGCAACCATATGACAGGCTGAGTTAGAAACACCTTGAATAGCTGCACCTGGATTTGTAAACCACACAAATTGATATAGTAAATGTTTTAAGGTTCTTTTGGCATAATTGGTTACGATACTAGATAACTGTTACATATTTAGTTTGATTATCATTTCACCAACTACAATGTTAACCCATAGAGGCAGTGATTTGTTTTGTTTCTCATGTTTTATCATAATCCTTAGAATTGAGAATGGCACTATAGTTGTATATTAGTATGTAATTATAAGGTGTCCATAATTTGGTATCCTGATAAAGAAATAGAATTTGTAATCTTAATATTTTGCACGTATTTAGTATGAGGGTTACTTGCCTGGTCGTGTAAGAGAATAGGAACAAAGAAGAGACTGGGCTGAAAATTTGTAAGTCCTTTTGACATGCATGACTGACATTCAAAATGGCAGGTAATACTTCATTTTATATCTGAATGAAAAACCAAGCAGTACAAGAGTTCATCCGCTCTCCCTTGACCTTCTCCTCAAATTATCAAGGCTATTTAAAAGAATGAGCCTTAAGCAGGTTTTGTAATACCAGTTTGCTGAGATATAAGTACAGTAATGATGAACCGCAGGCTATATTTGTTACTGAATTTTTGCTTAGTTATATCTATTATTTATCAAACAAAATGGTTTTATAAGCTGATGTACACTATAAAAATAGCATATATTTTTAAAATTATATTGTTTTTAAATATTCAAGTTCTAATCCCTTCAGTCTCACTAATCACATTTTTGTATGTATATTGAATAAATTCTAGGACCTCCACTATATTGAATTAGTTAATTTTATATCTCTATCTCAATATATGCTATCTTAATAATTTTAGCTTTATTATAATTCTCAACAATTATTAGGACAAGTCCTTCTTCTTTATTTTTCTTAAAGAATTTATATATTCTTGGGTACAAGTTTTTCAGAAAGGGCTTTTTGACTTCTCCTTACAAAGTTGTGAGTGATTAAAATAGCTTAGTGATCAGATGAAAAGGAAAAATCTTTAAAATACTGGGTCTTATCCTTACATAAACTCCTTTACATATTTAATTTCTTTCTAACACTGTATGTTTTTGTTTTTATAAGTAGTATCACATTTTAAATATATATTTTTCATTCTGTATCAGTAGTGAATAAAATTGTAAATGACAAAATATCCTGTATAAAGAGACATCTTTTGTTGTAATGGAAGTAATTTTATCAATTCTTGCCTTGTCATTTGCTCTGTGAAAGTTTTATCCAAGAAGTTTCTTTTTTGCCCTTAGCACACAATAAAATGTTTCATAATTTTCTTTACTAATTTTATAGTTTAACTGTCAAAATTACGTATTCAGTCCATCTAGGTTCTGTTTGTGTATGTCATGTTTGATCAAGCTTTTTATTCTCTATAAGAAGAGTGAGATTTTCTGATGCAATCTACTTAAACTCTTCATCTTTCCCCAATGCTTGTGGTAACACTTCATTGTATAAGTAATGGCTATATATATATATATATATATATATATATATATATATAGTCTGTTTCTGGCTTTCACTTGGTATATCTGTGTGTTCTTAGGCATGGCAAATTTAAAAACCCATCACTTATACTCTAGTTTGTCTTTCTGTTATCTTTGCTTTTTAAAAAGTATTCTTTATGTGTACATGTTTATACTTTTTAATACATATTATTTTTCAAGCTTATCAAAAAACAAAAAACACTGGAGTTGTGATTTCATGGAATTTATATATACATTTAAAAATAATGGGAAGATTTGACTATTTTAATAGCAAAAAATAGATTATCTAGAATATACAAATCATGTCTTCAAATTAACAAAGTTTCCAAAACCGTAAGAGAATGTGAGTAAAAAAATATGTATGTAGGCCATTTACAGAATAGGAAACCAAGAGTCAAAAAGCAATGCTCAAAATCACTGGCTTTTAAAACGCAGAATAAAGTAATACTGGGGTATCATTTTATACCACAATTGCTGTCAAATTAGAACCACCCCCCCCCAAAAAAAAAACAATGAAAGTATCTTCTGGAGTTTGGGCCACTTGTGGTTCAGGCTTCCCCAGCTAGGTGACTATTCTGGGAACCCATCTGTATCAGTGTGCCAGCTGGTGGTGTTGTGAGAGGCTGACTTTAGCTTTAGTGAATTTTTTGAAGACTCAGCACATTGGCACATTTCATTATGTGTGATTTTTTAGAACACCTGCTCACACTATGCTGAGTGTTCAGAAGTTTTTGACCACAAATGGTATAATCTGTGGTCCCAACTGCCCTATTCACCTGATGTCACCCTGAGCAACTTTTTGGTTTGTTTGTTTCCCTGGATGGGCAAATTCCTCAAAGGGAAACATTTTGCCAGTGCAAAGGAGGTGAAACAAAAAATAGCAGAAGCTAACAGACATGAAAATAAACCAGTTGAAAACTGTTCTGAGCAGTGGAAAAATGTTTCAATATGTGTACTGCATCAAATGGAGAGTACTTTGAAGGTGACTGAAGTTTAAACGTGTAAGTATAAACAGACATTTAAAAAAATAAGTTCTGTTTTTTTTGGTCCTTTCTCATACTTTACTATTCCAAGTGTTCATGGGAGTATGTGAAATAAAAATATATTTGAAACTCTCCCAGATTATGCCAGCAGAAAATAAGTGTTCATTGTATTGTGTTTACAAACTAACTTAGATAATCAAGCTCATGGAAAATCACATCATAAGAACACATGTTCACTTGAACAGTGGCATAATTTTACCTTATCTTGTTCAATAAAGGAAATAAGACACACAAATATTATTGAATTCCTGAAACCCATACATATATCAAACACATAAAAGGTTATACATACATTAATTTTTGATAAACAATTTGGGGCAACTTTTCAATGCAAAAATAGTAAGTATGAAATATTTTCTATAAACACTGAGGGAAAATAAACAGCAAGTGAAATACAGACTTACATCTATTAGTGAGAGTACTTTTCTATTTGCTGGGCTCTCATTTAAATTTTCTACTTAATAAAAACTAATTTTATACTTTACCATGCATTATTTCTGTATATGCAACATTGAAAACACATATTCACTTACATTAAAGCAACAAAGCATATTCTCTCTTCAACGTTGCAGACTTCCATGTCATGTAATGCGTAAGAGGCAGCAAAGTAATGCAAATGGAATCCGAGTACAGAGCAGAGTGACCTAGACTACAGGAAAAAGTGGGCATGACGAGAGGATGACAACGCAAACAGAGTGGAATGGAACTGTAAAAATCAAAGCAATAAGGAATTTCACCAGACACAAGTAGCCCCTATCATCAGCATATGAATTGAAATATCTTTTTTTTTCTTTGAGGGGCAAGAGTAGAAAATGAAAATGACAAAAGACAAGTAAAACTTATGTATAGAAAAGGGTACTTCACTGCAGACAGTTTCTTGTTACGAATTCCATTTTATTTCAATGAATATTTCATGTTTTCTTAGATGTTTCATCTCCCAATATTCTGTCTACTTACTATAACTACTAAATTCCAAAAATAATGTTTATAATAATGATTTTTCCTAGTTTATATAATGATTTTAAGGACGTGTTATTTCCCAAGCTAGCTAAAGTAGTTAGGTCAGGTATATGGTATTATTAGTAAACCTGCACTGTACTTTAAAAAGTTAAATTTCACTCATATGTGGAATCTAATGAACAAATGAACTATCAAGCTAAATAGAGACAGACCCATAGACAGAGAGCATGTAGACAGCTGCTGTGGGGGTGAAGGAGGGCTCAGGGCAGAAAGAGGTGAGAAAAAATGGAAAAAAAAATCATAGATACAGAAAAGAGAGTGGGGATTGCTGAGGTGGGGTGTGAGGTGGAGAAGGGCATGGGGGGGACAGACGGTGATGGATGGACACTTGGGCTGGTGAGCACACAATATAGTGTACAGATGGTATGTTGTAGACTTGTGCACTCGGAAACGGTATAATTTTGTTATCCAGCGTCACCTCAATAAATTCAATAAAAAGGGAAAAAAGGTAAATTTGAAAGATCTAAATAAAGGAATGTGTGAACAAAAGCTTAGTTCTTCAAATGCTGCATTTCGCAATGACCACAAGTGCTATGGTATTGTCATAGAATTGGTAGCAGTTCAGCTAATTCAGCAGATGCAAAATGAACTTTATTTAGGTTTGCAATTTTAGGTCACAGAGCAGTGATTATTCTGCTAAATATTGATTCTTCGATGGTTTTGACAATGTTCTGTAAAGCAGTTCAAAAATACAATCATGTATGTTTAAGAGACATATATTTATGTTTATATTCTTTAGACAGAATGGTTCTAAAATTATTTGAGACAAAAATTAAGAGATGGTAACATGTGCAATTTCATTTTTGCAAATACTGAGTGAAGTAAAAGATATTTAGGCTCTTTAGTAGAATGAATAACAAAAGGGAAAATGGTGAGGGGACAGTTTTAGCAAAATGGCAAGAGATTTAGAAAGAAAATTTAAATATACCAGCAGATGAAACTGCAAAATAGTTTGTGTATAAACAAGAAACTTATTTTTGGGGAAGGGAGGGGAGAAAAAATCACATTGGCAGAAAGAAAGAAAGAAATTCTAAATAACAAAAGAGGAGAAACAGTGCAGGAAGAGTAAAAGTTCTGATAAGGGAACTAATCAGATTCTTCCTTCACTGAAACAAAGTGACGAGCATCTGTGATGCCTGACCAATGGCAAGGTGTTGAGGATGTTCAGAACCTAATTACTGGCAGGATCAAATCCACCAAAGGAATTTATTTATTCCTCTTATCTTTCCTCCAGAACCACAAATTTATATACACAGGCTAAGACCTTTCTTTTTTTAAGATTTTATTTATTTATTTTTAGAGAAGGAAGGGAGGGAGAAAGAGAGAGAGAGAAACATCAATGGGCAGTTGCTGGGGGCCGTGCCCTGCAACCCAGGCATGTGGCCTGACTGGGAATTGAACCTGTGATGCTTTGGTTCACAGCCCGCGCTCAATCCACTGAGCTACACCAGCCAGGGCAGGCTAAGACCCCTTTTTTTATTAATAGGCTCAGGTCTTACCATAGTTCTAATTATATATGAATTATTTATGTTTTACTGTATTGCATGTGCAAAACTGTTGTATTTGTCATTCAGCCTTAAAATGGGAAAAATAATAATTATAATTTTATATTCTTTCCCTTCTAATTTTCAATTTTCCCTTCTAATATTAAGGAGAATCAGTAAAATGAGCCCTGTAAAATTAAATATACTTTGTTTTTGTAAGCTTACTTGTATGGCAATTTATTTTATTTTGTTATTCTTTTTAAAATCTTTACCTGAGTATATTTGTATTGATTTTTCAGAGAAAGGGAAAGAATGAGAAAAACACTGATGTGAGAGAGAAACATTGATCGCTTGCCTCCCATATGCACAGCCTAGGTATGTGCCCTAACCCCCGCTGCCTTTTGCTGTATGAGATGATGCTCTGGTCCACTGAGTCTCCAGGCCCGGGTTATTTGCATGGTATTTAAAAAATATTTATTATATATGGTATAAAATTTGCTACTTTAACAATTTTACCTTCCCAATGTTGCACAACAATCAGCACTATTTAAAAAAAAATTATTACCTTAACCAAAACTTTTGACCAAATAAAAAACAATTAAAATATATAAAAAATAAAATTCCATGGTTTTCTTAATAGGGACCATGTTAAGCTTTTCTGTATTGTCTAGTTTTATTATGTGCACTGCCACAACAAGAACGAGTGGCTTTTCTCAAAATAATTTCCATGTAGAGCTTTAGGAAATCTACCAGTGAAATGATGACATTCTAGTGATACCCTATGTTGCCATGTATAATGCGCAATGTTTTGCCTACATTTTTGAGAGGAAAAATAAGAATGCTCATTATACATGGGTAGTGCTAATTCCATATCTATATAAATACTTTTAATTCTTTTTAAAAGGTCTTATAACTTGTATATGTACTTGTACTTTGTAATTATTTGTTACATAAAATTTCATATACCATAATATGTTCAAAAATAAATTGTAAAATTCCCTTATAATACAAAAAAAACAAGGATCTAAATATAAATAATAAAATAATTGAATAAAAAAATGAAGGATTTTTTTTTCCTGAAAGTTTGGGCCAAAAATATGGGTTCACATTATACATGCCAAAAAACATGATTCATAGTAAGAAAAATATAGGTAATGTGTGAGCTCCTGTCCCTCTTCATCTGTTTCTCACTGAATTTTGAATTATTAACATTCTTCACCTATCTTTATATTTCTTAGATTGGGTAGCACAAGCCTGAGATCTGAAAGTGATGAAAGACATCAATATAGAGAATTACATTTTCTCTGTCACGTGGGGTTTGGTGCTTTGGTTGATGTCCTTGTTGCTATGGGTATGTGTTTGTGTCGTTTTAAAAGAATTATTATTCACTATGATTAAAGAGAAAAGAGAATATATTGACTTAAGAAGGGTCTCATTTTACTTCAACCAATATGTGAAATTACTGATAAAATAGGAATTTGAGAATGTTTGTGTGGGAACTTCAGAAATACAATATATTTTTTGTTTTAAAATTTAAAAAAGATATAATGATAATAACAAATATAAATACAAACATATAGTTAATGAAGAATAACTATTAAATTCAATCTGTATATTTCTAATAAAAATGCATTACCCATCTACTCCTATGGTTGATTCTTTGAATCTAATATGCAATAGCTCCATATTAAATAAGAAAAAATAAATCTGAAACACATGAACCGAGTTGTATGAAATGACTTAAAATATAAAAACTGAATTGGTAGAAAAATATTCATAGGTAAACTAAACTATGCTTTTAGAACTTCCAAGCAAAATGAACCAAAATGATCACAATTATTTAAAAATTGCCCTGAGAAATTTCTTAGCAACTCTGATAGTGTTAATTTCAATCCAACGGTAACAAATTTAGTAAATACAAGTTAATATGTTAGTAGGTTCATTTTGTTATTTGGACCACAGAGAAAGAGGGAGAGATAGTTGCATCATTGGAACATGGAAGGACTTTTTTAATTTACTGAAATTTTCCCATTTATTCATATAAACAATTGCATTCTTTCACTTTCAGCAACATGATCATTTTGTTTATATGTTTTAGATAATGAATGATTTGAATATTTGATCTCACTTTGCTTTATTTTTCACTCAGAATTAATTTCTTAAACTTGATATATGTTGATATGTGTATAGGAAATGTGTGTAATATAATTTATTGTACACTTTTCAAGTGATAGGTACCTAACCTGACTTTCACCCTTGAAAAAATTATTACACATATGTGTACATATACCTATATAATGTATGTATGCACATAAACACACACTGATAACACACGAATATGCATAGATACATACATATAGTAAATACCTATATATATTATATATATAGCTAGCAATCAAAAAGGTTGCCAAAATAAAATTGAGGTAATTTGTTGAAAAGCTGAATAAAAAGATAAAATGAGAAATGCAAAAAAAAAAAAAAAAAAAAAAAAAAAAAAAAAAAAAAAAAAAAAAAAAAAAAAAAAAAAAAAAAAAAAAAAAAAAAAAAAAAAAATGGGATCCAAAGTTTCAAAACCTAATTAATAGGAGGTTCTAAAGCAAGAACAGAAAATACTGAAAAAGAGAAAAAACAATTTATAGAAAATAAAAGTTCAATATTAAAGGATGTATGTTGTTTTTGAAAGACCAAATGAAATGAAAAATACAAAATACTCATAAAATTCTAATCAATAAAACAATCCTAAAAACCCAATGACTTATAAAAAGTTACTTGCAAAAGAAAAAGAGTGGATTTAAATCAGACTTTCTCTTGAGAAAAATCCTGTCCATAGACCTGCAGTATTTTAGTCCCCACTTGGCTGCATAACACTGGGCCTGGGCTTGGGAAATTTCTTTACCAAGAGAAAAAGGATCCACACAGTCTGTGCCCAGTTTTTCACTTTCTGTGCAAATATTATTCTTCTGTTTCAGTCTAAGTGAATGTTGTTTTATTTTTGCTTGAAGCATATGCATTATGTGGCACCTGGCCTACCTACTGCTGTGTCTGTCCTCAGTGGGGAGGGCACAGTGTTCTTCAGGGTGTATGTAGGAAAATTGCCCTAGATTGGCCTCCAAGAGATACCTGCTGAACTTGAGGTGCTAATGACCATTATTGAAGCTGATCTTGCTTGTCCTCTATGTGAGGAAGCATTGTTCTATCAGTGTTTGATGCACTTTGATCTTGTCGGTGACACTGATACCAAGATATAATGGGCAGAAGTGTTTGACAATTTCCAATAACAACATTGGATAACAGTAGAAAATGGAACAGTGATTTCAAAGTTCAGAATTTTGAGACTTCCCTTCAAGATGGTAGTACAGGCAGACATGGCTTCCTTCCTCACAAAACCACACCAAAATTACAACTAAAATATAGAACAGTCATCACTCACAACTATCAGAAAGAGAATTGAATGGGAGTCTGATAACTACAGAATGAAAGAAACCACATTCATTCAGACTGGTAGGAAGGGCACAGATGCCAAATGGACTGGTCCCATAGCCATGTGTGGTGGTTAAAAATTTGGGAAGGAAATCTCAGGAGCAAGGAGCCCCACCCCACACCAGGCCTACCAGCCCAGGATTCTAGAGCCAGGAAGCTAAGTTCTCACAACTTTTGTCTGCAAAAACCAGATAGGATTGAGTTGGTGGAAGAAACTGCAGAAGCCCCAAGCAGTTTCTTTTAGAGAACCCCCACATAGACACACCTACTCAGACTCACTCCCTCTGAGCTCCAGCACTGGGGTAGCAGCTTGAAAAACACCAGTGGCATTCAGGGAGTAACTGAAGTGTCTGGCATCAAGGCCAGCAGAGGCCATTGTTCCTTTTCTAAACCCTTTCCACACAGAGACACAGAGCCAGTAAGCTAGCCTTAAGACTTTGTCAACCTGGTTAACATGGTTTGAGCTACCTTGGAGATTCCCAGAGACTCTGCCCTACCCAACTTACAGGCCCACACAAGCTTCTTTTCCATATGAATTGCTGGTATTGGCTTATGCATCACAACTTCCTAAATAATCTCAAACAAGCAACAGCTGGCTTCAGCGAACCCCAGGCCAGGCGTTAGCAGCAGCCAGCAAAGATTCACGGTTTGCCTTTGCCTGGGAATCTTCAAGCCCAACACAAGTAGCAGCCATCTCAGATTGCTTTGTAGCTCAGTCAGGGTGGCCTCAGGAAAAACACATGTGGGGGCTGACCTTGACCTGCACCACCTGGGAGATCCCAGAGCCAACACACACAGTGGGCAGCTCAGAACACATCAGAGCACCATCACCTTGCTCCTGCTTAGCTGACCCACCACAGAAGGCAGAGGTTAGTGGTCAGTGGACACAGACAGTCCTTGCAGCTGACTGACCTGGGTCAATGCCTCCTTTCACCTTCCAAGAGCAACTGAAGCTTAACTATAGGAGGAAGGTGTGCCCACCTCATACCAAGGCCACACTTCAAGTACCCAGCTTCTGTTATAGGGGAGGATGTGCCACAGGACCCTACAGAACACCTACTGCATTAGGCTACTCTACCAAGACACAGACCAAAGCAGCTCTACCTAATACATAGAAACAAGCACAGGAAGGCTGCCAAAATGAGGAGACAAGGAAGCACAGCCCAAATGAAAGAGCAGATCAAACCCTCAGAAAAAGAGCTAAACAAACTAAAGATAAGCAATCCATCAGATGCGGAGTTCAAAACACTGGTTATAAGCATGCTGAAAGAACTTAGTGAGGACCTCAACAAAATAAAAAAGATCCAGTCAAAAATGAAGGATATGCTAATTGAAATAAGAAACAATATACAGGAAAACAACAGTAAAGTGGATGAAACTGAGAATAAAATCAATAATTTAGAACATAAGGAAGAAAAAAGCAACCAGTCAAAACAAGAAGAAAAAAGAACCCAAAGAAAATGTGGACTGTATAAGCAGCCTCTGGGACAACTCAAGAGCTCCAGTATTTGCAACATAGGGGTGGCAGAAGGAGAAGAGAAATAGCAAGAAACTGGAAATCTATTTGAAAAAATAATGAAAGAAAACATCCCTAATTTGGTGAAGGAAACAGACATGTAATCCAGAAAGCATAGAGAGTTCCAAACAAAATGGATGCAAAGAAGCCCACTCAAAGACACATCATAATCAAAATGCCAAAGCTTAAAGATAAGGTGAGATTCTTAAAAGCAGAAAGAAAAAAGAAGTTACTTCACTACAATGGAGTTCCCAAAAGACTGTCAGCTGATTTCTCAAAAGAAACTTTGCAGGCTAGAAGAGATATAAAAATATTCAAAGTCATGTAAAGCAGGGACCTATAGTCAAGATTGCTCTATCCAGCAGAGATACCATTGAGAATTGAAGGACAGATAAAGATTGTCCCAGACAAGCAAAAACTAAAGGAGCTTATCACCACCAAATCATTATTTTATGAAAAGTTAGATGGACTTATTTTAGAAAAAGAAGATCAAAATATGAATAATAAATGTAATAATTACATATCTATCAACAATTGAATCTAAGAAACAAACAAGAATAACAGAGACAAAATCATGGATATAGAGAACCTTTTGATAGTTGCCAGGTAGGAGGGGACTGTGGGGGAATGGGTGACGAAGTGAGGGGATTAAGAAGTACAAACAGGTAGTTACAGAATAGCTATGGGAATGTAAAGTACAGTATAGGAAATGACGTAGCCAAAGAACTTATAAGCATGACTGGTGAACATGAACAATGGTGGGGGGATTGCCTGAGGGAGTGGGGATTGCGGGATGAAGGTGAGCAAAGAAGGATAATCAAGACAACTATAATGGAATAATCAATAAAATATAATTTAAAAAAGCAAAGTGTAGAATTTTATTTCACTATAATTTTAGGAAAATATATACATATGAGTGGCCTAAATGTAAAATTATTATTGACCTAAAAATGTAAAATGTAAAAAACATGTAAATATGTCAACCAATTTTATTAGAGAAAAAATGTAGAATAATAAAGGGAGACATATATTTATCTTAATATTCTGAGGGGTATGAAATATGTTGAATATGTATTTCTAGAGAAACATATGTTTAATGTAATATTTAAATTTATAACATTCAACTCTTACCAAAAGTAAAACTGAAACAGTAATATTTTTTTAAAAAATTATTTATTTATTTTTAGAGAGAGGGGAGGGGAGGTAGAAAGAAAGGGAGAGAGACATGAACATGCGGTTGCCTCTCACACACCTCCTACTGGGGACCTGGCCCACAACCCAGGCATGTGCCCTGACTGGGAATCAAACTGCTGGCTGACCTCTTCATTCTCAGGTTAGCACTCAATCTACTGAGCCACAGCAGCCAGGGCAGAAGCAGTAATTTACTTATCAAACCTTACATTGATGAAATAGTGTAAAATGTCTAAATCCTCAGGATTGGTATGGTATCCACTAGGTACTGTTTGAAGTTGTTAAGATTCTGCACCCTGCCCTGACCAGGTAACTCATTTGGTTAGCACACCCTCCTGACACACCAAAGTTGTGGGCTAAATTTCCAGTCAAGGCCATACAAGAGTCAACCAGTGAATGCATAAATATGTGGAACAATAAATCTCTCTCTTTCTCTACTCTCTCTAAAATCTATTTTTAAAGAAGATTCTGCACCCAATTTGAATTGGTATTTAATTTCAATGTGTATGTTGGGGGGCAGGAGTGTTTTACCATACCACCATCTGAGTCTCAGACACTAGCTGGGTGTTGTACAATTCAACTCAATTCTGACACTACCTGGAGATAGCATTGGGTCCTGTAGGTCAATGGCTCAGTCTTTAGGAGACCACATCCCTCCACTTCAGCAAAAAATATACATATCAGGTGTATATTTTTTATATTCAGATGTCAATTTCAAGTACAGATTGTCACTTGTGCTTCTGACCAACTGTCTAAAGGTTGAAGGTTCTAATGACCTCCTCTTTGGATTTCATTAATTAATTTTCACGGCACTCAGGGAAACATTTCACTTACTAGTGTACTGGTTTATTATAAAATTATATACCTGAGGAATAGCCAAATGAAAGAGATGAAAGAGGGCAAGGTCTTGGGGGGAGAAGGTTTTATCCATACCCTGTGAGTACATTGCTCTCTCTTTTCAAATCTCCAGGTATTCATCAACCTGGATTCTCTCCGAATTCTGTTTATTTTTGTTTTTATGGAGGCTTTGACCACTAGTTATTGATTTCACTTGTAGCTCCCATTCCCTCTCAGGGAAGTCAGGGGGTAAAAATAAATGTCTCAACCCTCTAATCTAATGGTTGAATCCCTAGCAACCAAGCCCAGTCCTTAGGTGTTGGCTGAAAATCACCTTATTAAAATAAAAAAAAAGACACTTATAGCTGTCATCATTTAGGAAACTCCAAGAGTTTTAAGAGTTCTGTATCAGGAACGGAGATGAACATCCAATATGTATATATTTTTTATGAATTACAATGTCACAGAGGTTAAATCAAGAAATAGGTGTGACTATTCTATATAGTTATTGAGAGACAAACACCAGAAGAAATAAAACTGAGAAGAATTAAATTAAGAAGTATAATCTGAAGAGTCAGAAAGATTAGAAACCAAAAGCTTATTAGATTCTAGCTTTTCATTGTAATCTCCTGTCATTTTTATTTCTTACCATAAGCATAGACGGAAAAATGTAATTAAAATAACACTAAAGCAGAAAAAAAATGTATGTCTTGTTGACCTGAAGTCCAAGCAAATTAAGTAAAGCAGCATAAAAAATCTCATAGGAAAAGTGGTAGGTTTATGTACTTATCTGCAGTCTAGAATACTACTAAATCTCTATGGACCTAACTATTTAAATCCCATCATATTTAATTTCTTAATATCTCTGTATTTAAATTGTATTTATACAATTTTTATAACAACATAAAACAGAATCATAACTAAAGCACTGCTACTTGAATTACATGAACATTTGAAAATATAAAAATCAATTTTTAGTATCTTTTTTAGTTTATAACATACTTAAACATTTTTTTCTGATAAATTTCTCAAGTATATACATATCTTGTGATAAGCTCAAAGATTATTAAAATTGAATTTTTTTTGAAAATGTGGTGACATTTTTATTCTAATACTTTATCAGTTAGCATCATTTCTGTAATTTTTTATTTTTGTTCGAATACAGTTGTCTCCACTTTCCCACCGCCACTTTTCCTGCCCCATGCACCCCACCTCCCACCCTCAATCATACCCCCTTTGGCTTTGTATCTTTTCAAAGTACTTGTTATGAAAGAATATACTTTCCTTAGTAATAAATTTAAAATCATTATATGTCTAGCTAATGAAGTGTTACTTCACATCAAGGAAATTCCTTGATTTTGACAGTGTACATAACATATCTTCCTAGATAAGACTCATTTATGCCTAAAAGTGGAATATACATTGAACACAGTAAAACAACTATCACTGACTTCTTTTTTTGATAAATACAGTCTAAACTTTTATGTCTGGAATTGTAACATTTCAAAAAGCTTGCTATTCTTTTATTACCTTACTTTCTGGTTTTGTTATGTATTCTTTACAACTTTCCTTAGGGTTGGTGCTTCTCAAACTCCCACATTTACCCTATCTCAAGATAATATGGATACACGCATTTTTTTTACCAAAATTGTTTTCCGGTATTATCATCTGCCCATACTCATCTCTCAGAAGAATGCTTTTTCATAAAATCAATCATATTTATCAAACCATTATCAAGTAACCAGCTATAATCCAACCCACATCCCTAACTTGTAGGCATTCTTTTTTTTAACTTTGTCTTCATTTTTGACACTATCACAGATGTTCCCATTTCCCCCACCTTGACCCCCTCTATACAGTCTCCATCCCCCTTCCCTCTGGCCATCTCCACACTGTTGCCTCTGTCTATGGGTTGTGCAAATATGTTCTCTGGCCGATCCTTTCACCTTTTTTCATCTGGTAACATCCTCCCTTCTCCCCTCTGACAGTTGTCAGTCTGCTTCATGTACCCAAGTCTCTGTTGATATTTTGTTCATCAGATTCCACATATAAGCGAGATATGGTGTTTGTCTTTCTTTCACTCAGTTATTTCACTTAGCATAATAATCTCCAGGTCCATCCATGTTATCACAAACGGAAAAATAGTTCTTTCTCTTTTTTACAACCACTTAGTATTCCATTATAGCACAAATTTTCAATCCACTCACACACTGATAGGCACTTAGAGTGCTTCCAGATCTTGGCTGTTGTAAGTAATACTGGTATGAATGTGGTATGCATATATTCTTTTAAATGGGTATTTTGAGATTGTTAGCACATAGTCCCAAAAGTAGAATCCTGGATCAGAAAACAGTTCTATTTTTAATTTTTTTAGAAAATTCCATACTGATTTTTACAGCAACAACACCAATCTGTATTCCCATCAACACTCTAGGGTTCCCTTTTCTCCATATCCTCACCTTTTTAATGCAGTTGAGCTTGTCTCTCTAGTGTCCTGGACAACATTGAATTAATTTCAAGTTAAGTCTATGCTTACTTTTATTAGTCCTACGTTTTTAAAATAACTCTTATTTCAATGATCGAACAGTCTACTCTTCTCCACTATATTTTCACAATATCACCAAGAAACTGCTAGGATCTTAACCTGCTTTATTTGAAAAATTTTAAATGTAGAATTTTATTCTGACTGAACACTCATTGCTGGAACATCCTATTCCACAATATACTGGAAATTGAATAGGCTTTGAAGTTTATAAGTTTTACTTTTATTAACTATGTGAGTTTTGGAATAACATTTAGGCTCCGAGCCTCACTTTTTCTCACATAAAAAATGTTTTAAATGATACTCATTCCAGGGTTTGTTTTAAATATATGTTTAAATATACCTTTAAGTGTGTATATCCATTTTTATTATTTCATAAAGCTGTTGACTTTATATATTTTGATACTTTGATAAAATAATCAATAAGGTGAAAATACTGCTTTTGGCCCTTACACACCATTTATTAACCTATGTTTATTTCCTTAATTACTATCCAGAAAAAGAAGGGAATTCCCCTATTTTTGGCTCTCTTATTGAGGGTTATTTTTTTTATCTGTAAGACACTAGTTTCAAGATTATCATCTCTTTCTCTTAAATATTCCCTCAAAAGTTTGTGAGATAAGGAGAATAAGATTGATAACCAGTTAGAACCAAACAGAGTCTGGCTGAAAGATATCTAACCCTGTGGAATATAGGAACACATGATTGATAATTATGACTGACATCTATGATTTTTAGACTGGCAAATAGATTGGAAACACACACACACAACCATAAGAAATAATTTCTGGGTCTGACTGCATAATTATTGAAATTATTATTTAAAGAAAGAAGTTGGTATAATTGTTCATTTAATAGTAGAAGGATTTATCATAAAAACAAGAATAAATTTTCTGCTGTTTTTATATAATTATCAGAAGAAAAGTAGAACATGGAAAATAGTTTAATGGCTTTATATTTTGGAAGAAATTCATGTACCATATTTTTCAGACCATAAAATGCACCTAGGTTTTAGAGGAGGAAAATAGGGAAAAAATTTGAAGCAAAAAGTGTTGTAAAATATTTAATAACATAAATAACATAATATTTCACCATTGTAAATATAAGCAGAGCTCAACAGCAGCATTAACAACCATTATTCCTCCCAAATTTAGAAGTGGGGAAAGGTGCATCTTATAGTCTGAAAAATATGGTAGTTTCAGTATAAGATGTTCAAAAGCAATCTTTATATCATCAATATTTAAAGTTGAATAGGGAATTTGGTAACAAATTTTTATTGTTTGAATCTTTAGAATGTTTAGTAATATAATTAGTAACAATAAAGCTCTATAGATTAATATATTTATTTTGTAAATGTTAGCAATTAATTTTACTCTATAAAATGTTTTCATTCTGTAAGGCTATCAGTCTTTGAAATATAGCTTTAAATAAAGCAACAGGTAATTTCTGGTGCTTTAGCTGAAAATTGTCTCTTAGTGTGTCCTCAGTTGTACATTACACATTTTCCAATACATTCTTTAACTACTAAAAGTGCATATAGCAAGACAAGAGATTTTCATTTTACATTTTCACATTCAATTACTTATATTTCAAGTCTTGATTGAACTTTGACACATACATCAATAATTATTGTTTCTCTTATTTAAAAGTAAGCATACAACAAAAGGTTTTTTTTTTTATTAAAAGGTTTTAGTGCTTTTGTAGGCAGTGTTTGTGTGCACATTTTCTTTAATTGCCAAGAGACTGAAAACAATGCTCAGGCTAGGCAGCACAGGGGCTTGCTAAAATAGCCTAATGAGAAAGTTTAGACAATATTTGCAGAAACATCTACAGGGATTTAGAATCTTTGCCTTGCATTAGTAATCCAGACAAACCAAGGCCAAATAAAAAACAGTCAAACTGACATACTAGGGAAACCTAAGAATGGGTGCTACATCTACAAGTATGTGTAAAATACAGACTTTTCAGATTTATAAGCCTTTATGAGCCTTAATTAGAATTATTTTTAAACAATTATGACTGTCATGTTACATAAAATTTAAAATTATTGAAAATTTAAAATGTGGAATATTACAAGAGGTTCTTTATAAACATTATTATCTTCATTTGTGTGAAGTTAAGCATGATTTCTATAGTAACATATATATATTTAAATAGCAATTAGTAATGATTATTCTATTATCATTTGTAAATTAAGATTTACTTTACTTCAATTATGAGGAAAATAATAAGTAAAGGTGAATCAACCATTGATGAAATAAACTTTATCTAAATCATAGAAACCTGAGCCTACCCCACAATACATAAGTCAACATGTTTGTGAAATAGTAAGCATGGGAGACTCTCATTTTAATAAAGATGTCTTTCTTCCCAGAACACAAACATCTGCAAATAAGAATCTCACAGCAACCCACATAAGAGAGCTATATTTCATTACTTAAATAGAATCAAGACAAAGAATTAAAGTCTTCTTATATAGCACTTTTTGTGTAACTTAACTGGTTGATTAAATGTTTTCAGTTTAATCTAACATTTTCTTATTTTATTTTTTTAATTTAGAGAGAAAAAACACAGTTGGAGAATTTTTACTGATTTCAAATTAACAGAGATGCTTGTAATTTTAATTTTACTCTGGATTAATAAATATGTCAACATTAATTATATCATATTCTTCACATTCTAATCCATGATTATATGTGTATCTTTGTATAAGCATCAATATAATTAACCTATAAACACTAAGGTTGGAAAAATTATATTTACTGCTTAAAAATTCTAGAAGTATTAATAATTTTAATTGTGCTACAATAGAAAAAATTGATGTTGTTTTATTATGTAAGGTTTATTATACTTTATTATACAAGGTTTGCTTAACTAACAGTCACTTCAAATTAAATAAAGATGGCTTAAATTCTGTCTTTGTTGTGAACGTTAGACTATGAGTCCCTGAATGTTAGCTTCGCTCAGTGTCCATGGAGACAAATCTCAGATTCTACAATAGCAACAGAATCCATATGGTACTATTTCTACACTGTATCACTGTGGACTTCATCATATTCTGTAACATAACAGACGGAAATCTAAACTACCAGACCTTTCAGATCTATGCTTAAAAGAGTAGAATTCAATTTATCCTAAAAGTATAACCTAACTCATTTCCAAATGACATAAAGAAAGCAGCAGGCATCAGATAAGTTTATTGCTATTTGTGTGAACTGTTAAGAAAAAAAGAGAATTACCCAGTTGAGCACACTGAGATACTTATTATCACATACAAATCATGAAATTTGGTACAGGAAAGTGTTCAGAATCGTATGTCAAAAATGGAAGGAAATCAAGATGTTTGCCTTCTATTTTGACTGGTTGAAATTTGAAGGACTCTTTTAATAATTTTTATTCTTACACTCAGCTAAATGCACACATGTATACACACAGTCCCTTGTCAATCTAGTCAGATTTGTTATGCTAAAACAAAATTGTCATATTTTAATTCTTTGACCACAATCCTTGGGATATCTATGTTTAATAATTGAAAAAATTAGTGTGTTACTAGTGTCCTTCATAGTTTAGACTCGTTTTTATTTTATCTTTCAAAATTATTGATCACTCAGTGTATATGGATCAATCAATTTCTTAAAAGCCTATGTCAAAGCACACCTAAAAGTCAAACGGAATTAACATTGATTGAGTGGCAACCATGTGCCAGGCTGGGTATTTTAACATCTCTTACTAATGCTTACAACAATGCTACTGAAGCAGACTGGTGATGAAACCATGGTCACAGAAGAATAGAGGAAAGGTAACTAGTCCTTAAATTTTATAGGATAGTTTTTTTTTCTTTTTTTGTCATTTAAGTCTTTTTGCTTTTTGATTTTTACAAAAATCAAACATTAGATTATCTCATTATTAAAAATAAATTTAACCAAATTTATTCTTAGGAAATTAGAAGAAAATACAATTTAAAACAGGAAAGTGGTTTATTCCTTAGAGGCAAATATTTTACGTGAAATAGTATTAAGAATAGTATTCCTAATTATAAATGGGCAAAGGGCCTGAATAGACACATGTTCAAAGAGGACAAAGTATGGCCAAAAGGCATGTGAAAGGATGTTGAATGTCATTAATCATCAGATAAATGCGAATTGAATCCATGATGAGATTTCATCTCATACCTGTCAAAATGGTTATCATCAAAAAATCAACAATCAATAAGTGCTGGCAAAAATGTGGAGAAAGGGGAACACTTTGGGGGTGTTGGTGGGAATGCAGACTAGTGCAGCCATTATGAAAACCAATATGGAGACACCTCAAATAATTAAAAATGGATCTGCCTTTTGACCAGTGATCCCACGTCTGGGACTATATCCGAATTAAGGAACACAAAACACTGATTTGAAAGAACATGGGCACCCCTATGTTCATTGAAATGTTATTTACAATCACCAAGATATGAGTGCAGCCCAAGTATCCATCAGTAGATGAGTGGATAAAACAACTATGGGACATATATACAATGGGACACTACTCTTCCATAAATAAAAGAAAGTTTTACCCTCTGTAATGGTATGGATGGACCTGGAAAACATTATGCTAAGTGAAATAAGCCAGGGAGAGAAAGACAAATACAACATAATTTCACTCATATGTGGAATCTAATGAACAAACTGAACTAAGAAGCAAAATACAGATAGATTCAAAGAGAGCAAAATGACCACTAAGTGTGGAGAAGGGGGTGGAGGGATTAAGCAAAAAGGATAGACTCATGAACATGGACAACTGTGTGGTGATTGCAATGGGGATGAGTGTATAAAAGGACTAAATAGCAATGGAAAAATACAATAAAAAACAAAATCAAAGAAGAATATTATGTATATTTGATATTTTTTGATTGACCAGTCTGTGGATTGGTCCATATGTTCTGTGACCTACTTGACTCAGTTTCATCACTTTCTGCAATTAGCAGAAAAACATGTCATCTGTATCTAAGACAAAATTCATATGTTTTCCCTATCTTTTCATGTAAAATAAAATTTTAGCCATAGCTTGTAACTATTTTAACCTTACAGAAGTTTCAGCTGATCTAAGAGACACAAACTCTTTTCTTAAATGTTAAATGTATTGAGTGTGCAGGTTCAAGATCGTGACTAGCTGCACATTTGTACATGACTAGTGTTAAGCCATAATGTTTAAACCTTCAGTTTGGTTATACTATGTGTTTCATAAAGGTGTGTGACAGTCAGTAGTAAATTGTACTGAGAGATACTACAAACTCCAAAGTCAGTGTTGGTGTAGGTTTATAATTTATTTTTTAACTTTGGAGTTTTTTTTGTGTGTATGCTTAATTTACCATTGATAATGAATGGAAAACATATCTTTTGATAATACAAGAGATGTTGAAGAAGAAGTTCAGCAAATATTACTTGAGTTCAATGATGAGAATTATAGAGTTTAACATAAAAATAAAATTGATTTAGAAGATGAAGATTATGGGGATGCTTGTTCAAAAGAGTCAGATACTGAGCAAGGTATTTTTAGTGAAGATGGATTACACATGAATAAAGAGTATTTTTTTGGAAAGGATAAAGAATCAAAATGGATTTCTGAGTACAGGTTTTTTAGGAACCTTGGTTAGGTTTCTTCCTAGGTACTTTATTTTTTCTTGTTGTTGAACAGACACTTCTCTAAGAAGGACATGCAGAGGATCCAGAGACATATGACAAGGTGCACAGCATCACTAGCTATCAGAAAAGTGCAAATTAAGACTGCATTGAGATACCACTTCACACCAGTCAGAATGGCCATCATTAACAAATCAACAAACAATAAGTGCTGGTGAGGATGTGAAGAAAAGGGAACCCTAGTACATTGTTGGTGGGAATGCAGACTGGTGCAGCCACTATGAAAAACAGTATGGAATTTCCTTTAAAAAAAACCCTAAAAATAGAACTGCTTTTGATCTAGCAATCCCCTTGCTGGGATTATACCCTAAGAATCCTGAATCACCAATTGAAAAGAACGTATGCAACCAAATGTTCATGGCAGTACAATTTTACAATAGCCAAGTGTTGGAAGCAACCTAAGTGCTCATCAGTAAATGAGTGGATCAAAAACTGTAGTACATTTACACAATGGAATGAATAATATACAGCAGAAAGAAAGAAGGAGCTCCTACCCTTCACAACAGCATGGAAGGAACTAGAGGGCATTATACTAAGTGAAATAACCCAGACAGTGATAGACATATACCATATGATTTCACCTGTAAGTGGAACTTAATCAACAAAATAAACAAGCAAGCAAAATATCACCAGAGACATTGAAATAAAGAACAAACTCACAGTAACCAGAGGGCAGGGAGGAGTGGCAAAGGGGGTAATACGGGAAAGAAGGGGAAGGGTCATCAAGGAACATGTATAAAGGTCCCATGGACATTGACAAAGGGAGGAAGGATTGTGGGTGGGTCAGGGGAAAATGGTGGTGGAAAAATGGAGACAACTGTACTTGAATAACAATTAAAAATAAAAATAATAAATAATAAAAAAGAATCAAAATGGAGGAAAAATACAGTAAGAAGATAAATTAGAAAACACTCGTAAAATATTTTGTGTTTACTTTTGTTAGTTCGGCCAAACACACACATGCACACACACAGCCAACACAGAACTCGAAAGTTGGAAGTGTTTTATCACAAGTGATATATTAGATCTAATCTTATTATATACAAATAAATACATCGATTTTATCTCAAGCTGGTTTTCACAAAGAAGAGATGCTAAATGAATAGAAAAAAATGAATTGAAAGCATTTCCAGGCCTCATATGTAGCTGGTTTACATCACAGCAATCAGCTAAAATGCAGGATTTATGAGCTACAGATGGTAGTGGGATTGATCTTTTTAAACTTACAGTTATATTCATGGAGATTTAAATTTATTTATAATTGCATCAGGTTTCATGACAAACCTATCCTATTAGAATTCCTGAAAGTGGACAAATTTGTGGCAATGAGACGTTTTCTCATTTATAGAAAATTGTAATTTATCTTACTCAATAGGACAGACTAACAATAAATGAAATGTTGCCTGGATTAAAGAGTAAATGTGGGTTTAGACAATGTATTCCATCCAATCCAATAAATGTGGTATATAATTTTTTGCTATGATCAATTTAAAGTATTTTACACTGGAAATCTTGAAATATATGTCAGTAAGCAGCCCAAAGTTCCTTATTTGATGAGTAATGAATCAGGAGATACAGTGAAGTGACTTGCAGAACTCATTTTCTCATCAGGACATAATATTACAACAGATAACTGCTTCACTGGTATAAATCTTATCTCCTACTTGAAAAAGAAGTGACTTTCATTAGTAAGTACCATTTGTAAGGATAAACATCAACTACCCCCTGAATTTTTGTCTTCTAAAAACAGGCCCAAAAATCCAACTTATTTGCTTTTGGTACAGACTGCACACTTATATCTCATATCCAAAAAGGGGAAAATGCATAACTTTAGTTTCCCATATGCATTTTGATGATACAGTAAATTTAGATTCACAAAAACCTGACATAATAGATTACAACCAAATGAAGTCAGGAGTTGACACTGTGGACTAAATGGTACATATGATCTGTCCAGGAACACCAGAAGTTGGCCTATGGTTACATTCTACAGTTTGGGATATTGCAGAAAAATGTACAGACTGAACATTTGCTGAACATTTTCATGAAATATGCTGAACAGTAATGTGAAAATAAGGTATAGAATATTTATTAGAAATCTCCTAATGAAGTTAGTGACAGAACAAATGAAAAGGCATGCAGAAATCCCTACAGGTATGCAAAAGCTTTCACATCTGAAATTTCACCAATTTTGAACATAAAATGAAGTAAATTCTAACCATGACACAGGTACAGCTCCCTCAACCAGCAGAATTTGAAAAAGGAGTGTTAGGTGTTATGCGTCCAAAATGAATAACTTATTTAAATATCTCTGCAAGTGTTTTGAAAAGTATTTTTGCCTTGAGCAAAGCATTTTGGTTGTTTGTGATGACTGTTATAAATGATTGCAAATCCAACAATTGAATATTCTGATTAATTAATATTAAAGAATTTTTTGGTTGTAATTTTTAGCTATATCCATGTTTATGTTATTTGAAAATACAAATATTTATTCTTTATATTTTTACATTTTTGTTTAGATGTTTCTAGATTGTAACTGAAAATAAAAATCATATATTTTATTATATAAATATAATAAATGCAACTTTCCCATGTTTTTATTTTATTTATTTATTTATTTTTTTTTTTTTGCATTTTAACACATACTAGTAATGAATCTCTCAGATATATGCAACCCACACTGTAAATTTTTGGCCATGACATTTGCAGTGTTAAATAATACTTAATGTGTAAATACAAGTACACTAAAATGATTTGAAATAAATACTTAAAGAAGAAATATAAGTAAATAGGCAGGTAACAAAATGTATATGAAAAGATGCTCCAAATCATATATTATTAGAGAAAGGTAAATCGAAAGAAAACAAACAACTACAAGAAGAGCCACATTCTACAACACAGACAACAAATGCTAGAGAGCATGTGAAGCAACAGGAACACTCATTCATTGTTGGCAGAAATTCAAAATTGCACAGCCCCTTTAGAAGACAATTTGGCAGTTTCTTACAAAACTAGACATAGTCTTACCACCTAATCTATCAATTGTGATTGTCTTGCAGCCTTTCAACACCAGGAAGATTCACACACGATTCAGGCAAATGGAAGAAAATTCGTGGAGCCATGGGAAATCCTGACATGCCTTTATTCAAGGGTGGGGCGATTCACACACGCCAGCAGGGAGTCCCAACTCCTTTATATACTAAATGCACACAAAGCCAGCAGGGTGCCAAGGCATTATATAACAAAGTGTGATTCTGCGAATGCGGGCCCAGTCTCAAGGTTATGGGAATACTTCTTATCAGGCCGGTGAGAGAGCCCAATTGACTCCATTTACTTTACAGCACTCCTTGGTATTTGCCCAAAGTTATTGAAAACTTTATATTTACACAAAAATGTACACACAGATGTTGACAGCAGCATTATTTGTAATTGCCAAACTTGGAAGCAATCAACGTGTTCTTCAGTACTGAATAAATAAACTATTGTACATTCAAATAATGGAATATTATATGGCACTGGAAAGAAATGAGCTCTTGAGACATGAAAAGATATGGAGCATACTTAAATCCTTATTACTAAGTGAAATAAGCCAACCTGAGAAGGCTATAAATTATGATGATTCCAACTACATGGCATTCTGGAAAAGGCAAAACTGTGGAAAACATAAATAGATCAGTTGTTTCAGGAGGGTGCACATTTAAATAAGCAGAGTGCAGAGAATTTTTATTGCAATAAAAATATCTTGTATGATATTATAATGATGATCTTTCCAAACCTACAGAATGTACAACATCAAGAAGAAGCCTTGATATAAAGAGTGGATTTTGGCTGATTATGATGTGTTGATGTAGGTTTATCCTTGGTTTAAAGAAAGTACCATTCTGGTGAGAGATATTAATAATGAGAGATTATACATGTCTGAGATCAGTGGGTATATGAGAAACCTCTCATATTTCATAGTAAATATACACTTTATAGTAAATCTTAATCTCTATTTTATAGTAAATGTAAAACTTCTCTAAAATAGTCTTAATTTTTTAAATGCCTTTTTTTGTATCTTTCAATAAAATGAAAGTTTTTTTCCTGACTTTACCAGCCAATTAAATTAACAACTGAAATGCTCACCTTGTCGGAAGATCTAATCAGTATGAATTTACTGCCTAAAATGCAACAACATTGAGCATAAAATTACCATTCACCTAATTTATATGTTCTGAAGTTAATCTACTAGAGTTCAAATTGTTCTTAAAAAATAAATAAGGTAAAAAGGAAAAACTAAAGGTGGAGACAATATTGCATATTTGCATGCTTTTAGTCCACAAACGAATTGTATTTAAGCTGTCAGCTACTCACCACTCAGTATTTGAACAGACACATTGTAGAAAGCAGGGGACCCTGTGGAAAATGGAGG
Organism: Tonatia bakeri; assembly: GCA_004024845.1. NCBI lineage: Eukaryota > Metazoa > Chordata > Mammalia > Chiroptera > Phyllostomidae > Tonatia > Tonatia bakeri. The sequence continues at coordinate 59,443 of PVIA01006647.1, forward strand.
AGTAAAAACAATGTTATTTTCCAAAGCCAAGAATGCAACACAATTTGCCTTCATTAAACATTTGTCAACTGCCAGTCAAGATGGCAGCGTACATAAAAATGGCTCACCTCCTCTCACAACCACATCAAAATTATAAGTAAGCTGTAGAACAGTCATCACTTAGAATCATAAGAAATTGAGGTGAATGAAAGTCTTGCAGAATTAAAGAAGAAACCACATCAAGGCTGGTAGGATGTGTGGAGACATGGTATGGGCTGGTCCCACATCTGCATGTGATAGATAAGAATCAGGAGGAATATCTCAGGAGAGAATGATCCCAGACCCAAAACAGACACACAGCTTAGGGTAGCACTGTTAGGAAAAGAAGTCTGCATAACTCCTGCCTGCAAAAACTAGCAGGGATTGAGGCTGTGAAAAACAGAAACTGCTGGAATCCCTGAAATTTCCTTTTAAAGAGTACACACATAGATTTGCTTGCACTCACTCTCCCTGAGCTCTAATGCAAGGGCAGCAGATTGAAAGGCATCAGGGGCATACAGAGAGGAACCGAATTTTCCAGCATCAAGGCCAGAGCTAGGAGGCAGCTTTCTCCCAGACCAAAATGGTGGTAAAGCCTCTGTTCTTTTTCTGAGTCCTCCCTCTATGGAGCCACAGAGCCGACAGGCAGGCACAGAATCTGAGACTATCAACCTGGATCACACTGTTTGCCCTTCCCTGGTGATTCTCTGAGGCACTGCCCCATGCAACTTTCAGGCCCACCCAACAGTTTCCATTGGCTTTTCCACATGGTAGACTTGTCTAGGCCCATGCATCAGGTTTTACTAAATTCTCTCAAACAAGAAGCATCTGCCTTCAGTGAGCCCCGTACCTCTCTTTCTCATGCACCAGGCCCAGCACTAGCAGCAGCTGTCCTTGATTCAGAGCTTGGTCTCATCTGGGCACCCTCAAGGCCTGGAAAAGTAGCAGCCATCTGCAGATTTCTTTGTAGCTTATGCTGTGTGACCATGGACAGAACACAGGCAGAAACTGACCTCATATGTGCCAATAGCTATCAAGGCTCAACTACTACAGTAGGGTGTACACAGCCCATGTAGTGGGCACACCTCAATTAACCAGCTTGGTAATAGGGAAGACTGTGCCACTAGACCCTACAGAAAACTTACTACATTAGGCCACTCTACAAAGCCTGGGAGATCTAGCAGCTGTATCTAATGTTTACATAGAAACAAACACAGGGAGGCTGCCAAAATGAGGAGATAAAGAAACACGGCCCAAATGAAAAAAGAGAACAAACTCTAGAAAAATGAACTAGATAAAAGGGAGATAAGCAGTCTATCAGATGCAGAATTCAAAATACTGGTTATAAGGGTGCTCAGTGAACTTAGTGAGAACCACAACAGTGTAAAAAATCCAGTCAAAAGTAAAGGATACACTAACTGAAATAAAGAACTGTTTACTAGGAATCAACAGTAGAGTGAATAAAACTGAGAATCAAATCAATGATATGGAATGTAAGGTTGTTTTTGCAAAACAACCAATCATAACAGCATAAAGAAAAGATAATTAAAAACATGAGGATAGTGTAAGGAGACTCTGGGATAACTTCAAGAATACCAACATTCACATCATAGCAGTTCTGGAAGAAGAGAGAGAGCAAGAAATTGGAAACCTATTTGAAAAAATAATGAACAATAAAATAGCAATACATACATATATATATATATATACATACATATATATATATATCAACAATTAAATCTAAAAAACTAAATAAACAAGCAGAACAAAAGCAGAGTCATAGATACAAATAACATTTTGATGGTTTTAGATGGAATGGTATAGGGGAATGGGCAAAAAGGTGAAGGGTTTAAGAAGTACAAATTGGTACTTACAGAAGAGTCATGGGAATGTAAAGCACAGCATAGGGAACATATATGCATGACTCCTGGGCATGTACAATGGGGTGGACATTGCATACAGGAGTTGGGGGAGGGAAAAATCAAGACAACTGTAATAGAATAATCAATAAAATATAACTTTAAAAATGTTAAAAAATAAAAGCAAATGGTATGTGAAAAAAACACACAAACACACCTTACAACAATGTTATAGTCATCATATTGTCCATATATCCCTAGTACCTGTTTATCTTACAAGTGGAAGTTTGTACCTTTTGTATTTTTACCTCCTTCATCCAATCCTCCCTCACCACCACTTCCCAATAAATACCTTCTTTTCTTAACTAAATTGTCACCTTTTCTAGAAACACAAATAAAAAGCTGATTTTCAATATTTTACATATTCCCACATTGTTATTTAACATCATTTGGATTACTTGAAACATTTATCTCTAAACAAAATTTAATATTTGGCCATTATTCCTTTCCACAATCTCATTGGAATTTATTTAAATATCCTACCATTAATATAATATGTCCCAAAACTGACATGTTGCATTCTATTTTTTTTTTCCAATCCCAACCCCTTACATATTACCTGACGTTTGGTGCTTGTGCTTTCAGGTATTTTATTGTATAATTTATTGAATAATTTATAGTACCCAGATTTTGTTTAATAAATATTTTAAATCTAAGCTATTATTAAAATGTGAGTCATTTTGATTGGCATTGACAATTCATTTAAAATATGATGGCATCTTCTTTTAAGGATTATATTTCTTTTGGAATCAACACTATTTTTCAGGTACCTTTTTCCATATTACAAATTATAGACTTTTTAGGATTATAACATCACTCTAACACAATCAGTAGTACAGCTTAATTACTACTGCTATGAAGTATCCAACTTGGCTACCCTACATGTTTCTCAAATCTTGCACTACCTGTAATGTTCCAGTATTGTGTTAAAATGCCATGCTTATAGACCTAAAGGAGTTTTCAAGTTCATTTTCTTTAGATTGTTGGACCGACTCAATTGACACAGATCTCTCATTTCTACGGTTTGAAAGGTGTCATTTTGAGTGATTGTTCTATTTGCTGTTATGCACCTGCTTTGTGAAACTTATCACTGCTTATTGACACCCTTTCCTTGGGTAAATTTTAAAATTAGAGCAGATCTCCTGTCACTGACTAGGTTAATGATTTTACTTCAGTGATTTTTTTTTCTTTTGAAGTATATGACATTTTAAAAGCCTTAATTCTCAAAGTCAAAATAAATGTTTAGGCCATTTAAGGTATAAATAAATCTGAGCCCCAGCTGGATTGCTCAGTTTGTTAGACTGTCATCCCATGCACCAAGAGGTTTCAGGTTCAATTCCTCTTCAGGACACATACTTAGGTTATGGGTTTGATGCCCAGTCAGAGCATATGGGAGGTAACTGGTCTACGTTTCCCTCTCATGTTGATCTCTCTCTCTCTCTCTCTAAAGAAAAACCAATAAACATATTCTTGGGTGAGGATTAAAAGAAAAAAAAAAAGATATAGCCCTGGCTGGGGTGGCTCAGTGGATTGAGTGCTAGCCTGAAAGCCAAAGTGTTGCCAGTTAAATTCCCAATCATGGCATAGGCCTCGGTTGTAGGCCAGGTCCCCAGTGCGGGGGAGCAGGAGAGGCAACCATATGCTGATGTTTCTCTCTCTCCATTCCCCACTCTCTAAAAAAATTTAAAAAATTAAATATAAAAAACTTTAAAAATATATAAATCTAAGAAATGATGTTAACATAAGTATCATAAAAATATCTATCATATTTGAACTTCATATAATACTATACAGTAAATTTTATCGTAACATTGTTGGACCCAAAATAATAAGCAGGGACAAATCCTAGACTGAATAATGAGATGAATCAAATATTAGACTATATTTATATACAAATGTATCACCAGGAGATTTTAAAAGGATACAGCGGTGAAGAGCCCATTGTGTTGTTGCTATAGGCTTCTCTTCGTTTGTATAACAGTTCACTCAGAAATGAAACCAGACCAGGAACCATGAAATGCAACCTTATGACCCTCACGTACCTTGGTTAGTGTGGCTTCTGAACCTATGTGTGTGTGTGTGCATGTGACCCTGAAGCAATTACAATAAATAAAAAAGAAACCTAGACAAACAGTAAGATCTTGCCTAAAATTTTGTACTAAACATGAACAATTTTTTATATTATGTGTTATACTGATTTGCATATGAACTAAAAGAATAAACTTTAGTGCTGTTTCAATAAAGACTGCAGAAGAACATGCTCAATATCATATGCATGTTATTGCTTGGAGTATGCAAAAACAAGTAGCAAAACTCACCATCTTTGTATTCATTGTGACACTAAACTAGATTTCCAGAAAAACAATAAATAAAATATTGTGTCTGGGAGTATAAGATTGGGGATTGGAAAACAGTGAAGGAAAACAAAGAATTTAGTGAGAAGAAATGTTCTGTCTATGAGACAAGAGATATATAATAAAATTATTGCTTCATTAATTTCATGGAGAAAAAATATCCTAAACAGATTGATTAGAGTAAAATATGTGTAAAATCACACCACAGTGCCTGGAGTTTCTATTATAGTAAAGGGCTTTCAACAGTTTCTGTAATATGAATATCACCCTTTTCCCTTGCAAAAGAAACCCTGGGCTTAATTAATATATATCTCTGAGAATAAGAGTTTATTAATATAAATTTATTATTAATAGAAAGGTTTAAAATATTATATGCCAACTTCATATTATATATAAATATATATAAATATATATGTATGTTCTCTCTATACCTATTTCTATCTCTCTCTATATATATATATATATATATATCTTGTCTCATATATATATATATATATATATATATATATATATAGAGAGAGAGAGAGAGAGAGAGAGAAATAAAGAGAGAAGGGAGATTCTCCTGGTATCAAGAAATTTTATCAAGTTTCCAGGAAGTTTATATCTACAAGTAATGTTAGAATCATAATCAATGATATTGTCCTGGAAGACTTTAAAGAGAACAACATATATACCAGGGCTATCAAAACTAAAATGTATATAGCAGTATCAGTAGCATCTATAGATTTTTAGGAGTATGGTTTTGACACAAAGTCATTTTGAGATTCCTTAATTTAAGAAATATATTTAACAATACCCTGTCTCGTACCTATAAGAGAAAAAGGAAAAATCAGTAAACACACACACATTTTGTACTCATAATTAGGAATTTACTATATAAATAATTTTTAGATATTTTAATATCTTCCTAGGTTGGATTTATAAGTAATTTTTCAAGAATTTTGTTAAATATCTATCTATCATCTATCTATCTATCATCTATCTATCTATCTATATACATATATAGTTCAATAGTGGAATCAGAGCCAGAACATGACAGCATAAGCAAATAATTTGAAGGAGACTTTAAAATTAAATGAAATGCACTAGTATTTAGAGAAAAAGTGGAAAAGATATTTGGGTGGCCAAAAAGTCCATTTAGTTTTCTCATAAGGGACACATTTTTTTTTTATTTTTACCAGTGACTCATTAATTTGGATATTTTGAGTATGTCAGCTATCTCCTGCACTGTAGAATGTTGATTGTTGTTAATTAAAGTCTCAGTTTGATTGCTATTTACTTCAAATGATCTACCTGACTGTGGAGCATCATCCAGAGAGAAATCTGCAGCACAAAACTTGGCAAACCACTTTGACACATTCAATCAGTTAGAGCCTTCTCCATGCACTGCACAAATCTTTGTGTGTGTGTGTGTGTGTTTCATTGCATTTTACTTTTCTTGAAATAATAAAGCACAATATGCTAAAAGTGTTGCATATATTCTCCTGTTTTCAGTATTAAAATGGCTACACAAAAAATTACCAATTTTGATTTTTTTAATACATAGTGATATGACAGCTGCTACAATATAATCTAACAAAACTGTTTTGAATGAAGTTAAACCCAGCTAAGAACTACTAGAGCCATCTTACAGAAAAAAATCAAACAATATTTTCAGCCAACCCTTAGACTGAAAAGACTTCATGAAGGATTTTGCAATGTAGGCAAAGAGGCTTAGGTTTTATACTATAATAAGAGAAAGTTCACTGCAGGTCCTGGAAGAGACATATACTCACTGGGACTCTAATATTTGTCCTACATATGTAACTTAGATGTATGTGTAATTATTATTTTATTTTACTACATATCTCAAGGTAGTGAAAACACTGTGTGGAAAAATATTACAGAAATTTGTTTTAAAACAAGAGCCATCACTAAGAAAACATCTTTGAGATCACTTGAGTTCACATCTAATTAGAAGGAAAATCAAGAGTAAGAAAACATCATAGGGAATAAGAGCATGAGGCTAAATAAATACACGATAATTCCAGAGCACTAATGTGGGGTCTAGGTTAAAGAACAGATTTGAGAGGAAAGATGTCAAAATGACACATGGATATAATGACATGAAATTTGACTTGCCTATATTAAGGTAAAATAAACATTCTATTTAATAAGATCTATTGATTTAATAAGATGTGTTTGAATTATAACATAAACTTGACAATACCTCTCTCTAGAGCTTGTTTTCACATACAAATCATGTTTCAAGCAAAAAAAAAAAAAAAAACAGGAAGAAAGAAGCAAGGAAACTAACCCAAGGGAAAGAGTAAATGTTCCAACATTTAGTGTATGGGCATGTGGCCATCTCTTAAAAGTACTATAGAGGAATTCTCAATACCATGTAAGGAATAAAGAGTTGATAGCATTTACTAAGATTTTACAGAAAGACAATTTTCAAGAAAAATGTAAATTTCTATAACAACTATTATATTTCTATAAGAGGCAAAATAGTACCTGCTATTTCTGGCAGCGAATTAAGTGGATACTTAATTCACCTAATCAAATTTTTCATCCGCAAACATAATTTTACTGTAGGGAATATAGGTTCTTAAAGATTCTTGCAATATTTCATTGAACATTCCTATTTAATACAAATATCTGCAGAGGAAATGTTTTAATGAGCTTCCTTAAATTGCTATAAATAAATGAATCAAAGAGGTTTATTCATCTGTTGTACTTATTCTATGAAGAAATATTTTAGAGCTAAAGCCAATTACAATTTTAGTAGCTTATCATAGAAATTATATGAAGCAGCATGCCAGTCTGTAATGACTGCACTAAGGGAGTGCTTAGAATATTTCCAAGACAGTTATATCACCTGGATCACTATCACTATGTTAAACTGTGTACTAGGGCATTTTTATTTTTATTTTGGGTACATTTTTCATTAACTCAACTGTATTAATACTTTAAATTTCATTCTATTAATTTAATACTACCAATTATAAGAAAATATTTTGTTCAGAAAATTATGAGTGATAAAGCAGAGATATATAATAATTTCTCATTTTTAAGGCAAAAAATTAAATACCAGCTTTTTCTAAACAGATGTTGCTTGCTCCAATATATTTCTCAGCTGTGATTATGTTTATTGTTAACAACAAAGTTATTGCTTTTATTTACTTATAGCAATAGTTAGCATAAGACAAACTGATATGTATTCCTTCATAAATCAAGCTGTCAGAAAACAGATGTGTCCTATGTAATCATTTGCCAAGCTGATGAAGAGCAGTCCTCTCTCTGGGATGTGGTGTTCTTTGGGAGATAGATAGTTCTTCATAGGTATGGCTGTGAACTTGAGTAAATAAAAAGGAATGTTGAAGGGAAAAATTGAACCTTTCTAGGAAAGTGTTGCATACACATATCTAGATTCTAGACTATCGTCTCTTGGAGTGAAGAAAGAGTATAAGGGAAAATCACTGGCTAGCATGACTTATTTTCCCACACAATAGTTCACAGACATGAACAGTTACTTTTATTTGTTTTCCTGGCATTGTTATCAAATTCCTCATGTCCTTACCATTATGCACACGTTTCTAGAAAAAAAAAAAACTATTAATTTTATACTCATAGAACAACTCCCTATTTTTCCTCCCCTTCAGCCCCTGGAAACCATTATACTCTCTGCTTCTATGAGTTTGACTATTTCAGATTCCTCATATAACCGGGATCATGCAATATTTGCTCTTCCCTGACTGACTTGTTTTACTGAATATAATGTCCTCTAGTAATATTCATGTTGTCACATTAGCAAAATTTCATCCTTTCTTAAAAGCTGAAGAATATTGCATTATATGTGTACTATAGAACATTTTCTTTACTTATCTGTCAATATACATTTAGGGTTTTTTTCATACTTGGGCTATGGCAAACAGATCTATGAAAAGTTGTTCAACATCAGTGATGATAAGAGAAATGTAAAATGAAATCACAATGAGAGATCACCTCACACTTGTTCATATGGCTATTATCAAATGGCAGAAGATAATTGTTGGTGAGGATGTGGGGAAATTGGGTCCTTGGCCACTGTTGAAGGGAATTTAACATGGCGCATCACCTGTTATAACAGTGTGGAGGTTCCTGAAAAAATTATAAATAGAACTACCACATGATCCTGAAATCCCATATCTGAGTATATATCCATTTTAAATATAAAATATTTGAAATCAGGATGTTAAACAGATATATTCACTCATAGTCTCATTGCAAAGGTTTATGTTTTTAATGAAATAAAGGAATGAAATGTTTACCATTATGTTAGTAATCTATGTTAGTGATATAATTACTCAAAGTCTGTAACTATTTGCTTGTAATTTAATATTGAACACTTGAAATAATTGAATCCGGGTCTGAATGAGGGACTACCTCAAATGATTTAATTTGTTTCTACAGTTTCAGAGTTGTGTGTGTATGGTGTTACTAGATTAAGTTAGCAGGGTCGGGGATTTGTTTTAGGCTTTGTTGGACTGAATAGATATATAGACCTTAGTAAAATTATATTTTATGATATATTTTATAATCTATAATATATACATAAAATTCTGTTAAAATTTATGTATATACCAAAAATATGTTCATATTTGTGAAAATTTAAGTATATATGTATCATAAAATTTCTACATAAAAATACAAATTTAATTCATTTGTTAAGTAAACATACTGAATCAAATAATATATTAATATTTTTGTCAATACCGAATAATTTGCTCAAGGCCTAATTAAAAGAATTTAATGATTTTTCCAAATTTTAGTTTAAAACATTATTTGCTTAGTTACTATTTATTTTTGAGAGTATAGATTTTGACCAAGAAAAAGATTTTAATGTGAAATAGTTAAAATGCTCATCATTTAAGTCTACAAATCCCCTTTGTGTAAATAGGAGTGCATATGTTTCCTTACTATGTATGGAAATCAAAGATCTGTATATTAATTACTTCATTACAATAAGATGGGTATACTTTTTAAAGGTTATTTATCATTAAATACTTCCCAAATTACTAGGTATATTTTAATTTGTTGCATAAACAAAAAAATACATTATTTAGAAAAAATAGATCTAAGTATTCCTGACGCTTGTACAGTAGCAGAAGGAGGCTCAAGCCCCAGTTGTGCTGGAATTTATACTCTTTCATGGAAGGAAAATATGCACAGGAAGCAAAGATAAACAATTTTCATAAAGAAATGTCAAGGCAATCCCTTGTTAGTATTGATTCTAAAAGACTGTAAAGTGTCTAGATCATATCTATTTAGAGGTATAGAAAAATAAAAAGAAGATATCATCATCCATTGAAAGAGTTGGTATCAGAGATGGGAGACAAAATCTTGTATGAACAATTCCGTTAACCTACTCAGATTGATATAATATTAAATCCTTGTGACTCGAAGAACATATTCAAAATAAATGACAGACACAGAGTTTCATCATTCCTATTAGTTTTCATGAATAACTTCTTGTTAAGGGAAGGTCATCCAGTATTTTTCAGTCCCATGCCTAAACTGAGATGAATCCACAAACTATTTACTCTCTTCTATTCTGCTACAGTCATATATTTTCTCTCACTATATTATTTATAAATAGGGCAAAGAATTGATCTTTGCTTTTTAAGTACTTTTTAGATAATTTTCATGATAAATATGTCAGAATCAGTAATATTTATAAAGTATCCTGCATACCAGCATAAGGTCGCATATACAAAAATATGTCTAAGTTGAAACAATAATCCATGATGAGGTCCACCAATGCCCATTGACTGTGGCAATGCTAAACTACCTGAGGTCTGTGTTCTCAAAAATCAGCAAGAGTTCAGATACCCTTGACCTTTTTTTGTTCTGAGAAATGCTCACTTCAAAAAGTCTTAGATAAACTTTTGTTTACTTTTGACAAGGTCAGATAAAGACCATCCAATTGTTTTGCCTTTAAGGTATTTGTTGAAGTGTTGGTAGTCACTGACCAACCCTGACAAAATAACTGCAAGTTTGGCTTGACCAACGTTTAGTTTAAACATCTCTTTTCCCCTGAGATTCTTGAACTTTGGCCAATCCTACTAGCGGGTTAACAGTGGAAAATGGAAGAAACCTTCCTTAACAGCCACTATTAACAGCCCAGTTGGGAATAGGCTAACCTCAGAGAAAGAAATTTCCTCTTCAAATTTCCAGTCGTACCACTGGCTTATTCCTCTCCTTCATACCCTGTTCTTTTAGCCTCATTTTTACCTCCCTGTAAATGAACATTCCTTTCTGCCTGAGCCTTGGAATTCTTGCAGGTCTTATGGTCAGAATACTCACTCAATTACAATTCTCCCTCCCTGACTTTGACAATTCTTTTGAATAAAAGTAAGCCCACACTTAATTTTTGACTATCTATTTCTCTCAGAATATCTTAATTAAAATTATTTTGAATTAGGAGTCACCCATGTCTTCAAGGTGAAATTCTTAAAATCACATTGTTTATTGATTGAGCTTTACACAAACATTTAACAAGATTTTTTGGCTATATTGATTGAAAGGTATTAAATAATTTGGATATTGGTGAATAAGCATTAAATATAACCTCCGTGAGACACATAAAAAGAAAAACATTTATTTGTGTGATCAGTCTATAAAGTCTCTTGGGATTATTTAGTGAGAACAATCACTAAATTTTATATGAATGGAACATATTATAACTTAAAAAAACAAAAGTAAAAAATTTAAAATAAATAAGTAATATGTATTTATGTGTTCCTTAGCACACATAAACACACACATGCTGTATATGTACATCATGCATTCATAAAATATATGCATATGTATGTGTGTGTGTGTGTGTGTGTGTATATATATACATATATACACACATTTAATGTTTATATATCAACTCTAATGGTTGTGCCGCTCCAAAAGTATCATGTTGTAGCCTTAATATTCAGTGTGACCTTTTTTGGAGATAGGAATTTTAAAAAGATAATTAAGGTTAAATGAGATTGTATGTGTAGGTCCTAACTCAATGTGACTCTTGTCCTTATAACAAAAGAGAGAGACACCTGGGATGGATGCGTAGAGAAAAGACCATTTAAGAACAATAAGAGGGTAGCCACCTTCAAGCCAAGTAGAGAGGCCTCAAGAGATATCATATCTGCCAACATCTTAAACCTGGAACTTCCACTCTCCAAAACTGTGAAAAATAAATTTCTGCTGTTTAAGCCAACTAAAATGGAAGTATTTTGTTATGACAGTCCTGGCAAACAAATACAAAGATTATAGCTATCCTTCCATAAACCACAGTTCATAGCCATAATTTCTTATTGGCTATCAGATAATAATTATATAAAAACTCTCTTGAATATTAACTTAAACTGTTAGATAACATCATTAAAAAATTTTATATTTATAAGAAACTGTACCTCAGTACTTCTGCTCTGACAGAAGTCAGAGAAGCAGCATCATTTGACTATACTTTAGAACATATCACCTACATTCAAATACACGTGTTATCTTTTATTACATGGATGGCTTTTGACAGGTTACTTAATCATGCCATGCCTTAGTTTCCACATATGGAAAATGATAACAGTAGTACCTAACTCAAGGTTATTATAAATATATATAACATAGTTCATATAATAAAGCTTAGAACCCACTGTTCCTGGCTCTTAAAGATTTCTCACTTAATCTTAACTCTTCTTCCCTCTTTTGTGCCCTCTGCCCATTCTTTGTTTGTGCCTGCCCCTATCCTTGACCCCAGCATCTCCTATTATTTTTTAAAGATTTTATTTATTTTTTTTTATTTTTGAATAAAATGAGGAAGAAAGAGAAGGAGAGAAACATCAACGTGTAGTTGCTTCTCACGCACCCTACTGGGGACCTGGTCTGCAACCCAGTCATGTGCTCTGACTGGAAATCAAACCAGAGATCCTTTCTTTCTCAGGCTGGCACTCAATTCACTGAGCCACACCAGCTAGGGCTATTTTCCATTATTAAATCCTCAGTTTAAACAGATGGTCATTATTCTTGGAAATATAAGTGTTGTCTCCATTTTTCTTTTCTCACAAAATTCCAAAAATGTGCTTCCATAGAAATCAAAGCAGATGGAAAAAGCATTAATAGTGTTCTTCCTAATACTGTACACCTTAAACCTAGACAATATTGTATCTTAATTATACCTAAGGAAAACTGGAAAACGCTTTAATAAAATTCAGTAAACTGTGAATCATTAAAGACATTATTTTTGGTGATGATTTCAAAAAAATAATGATGATGATGATGACAATGTTCTTCCTGGTCAAATGATAACTGAGCTGGAAAAGAATAAATGTGCCTGTATTTTTTTTATAATATAACATAAAACAAAAATAAGCAAAGATCCAATAACTGGGATTTGACATGCTTCTTATCCCCAGACAATACTTCCTCCTCAACAGCTTCATTGTAAGACTTTAGCACAACTTTTATAAAAATTGTCATAACATACAAATTTTCTCCCTGATATCATACATGAAAAGGTATATCTAGCATTATGAGTCAGTTTTTACTGCCGTGGATTAACAGACAATCTAAAGACAAAGGCTGTGTACTAAATTGCACCAGATGCAAACTACATGCACAAAAAAAATCTTTGTTGGCAACACCTCTCTGAAAGTTGTCACTGAATTTTGCTACTCAGTGGGATGCTGTCAAAAAATTTATTAATAGACAAGAATCAGAGACGTGAATCAAAAATCTCAGCATGTCCTTTGGAAGGCCAACAATCTGACATTCATGTTATATTAAACTTCAGACAGAATTAAAGGTTTACAGAAGGATAATGATATTTGCCCCTGTTTGCATGAACCTCAAATTTACCTTACCCTCTAATAGTTTTGCCAGTGTGCTGTAGATAATATCATATTAAATAGTAAGAAAGCAACAATTGTAAAGACATCACCAGTTAAAGTTTGGCATTTGGCATTGGTGTTCCTGAGTTTGCTGGGCTGTAAAATATTTAAGACAATGTAAGAAAGTGGAAGAAAAGATAAATTCAGTGGTAAACTTCGAAAAGCTGAAAGGAAAGTGTGCAAGTTCAGTGGGCATGGAAAGGCCTTGGGAAGTAATGAATCTTTGTGGTCACCTGAAAACTTGGACAGAAGCTAGTATCATGGAGCGTGTGAAGATGGAGTGATTTCCTTTCAGTAATGAAACAAACACAAAAAGAAGTGGAAGAAAACCAACTCAACATGTTTATGAAGCACAGCAGGAAGCAAAGATGAGATCAATGAGTGGTGCTGGTGTCTGTTTTTAAATACAATATAGTTTTCCATCATATATTCAGTAGCTTCTGTTAGTTAAAAATCATAAAATAATTACTTTGGTAGAAATAGCATGTTTAAATAGCAATATAAAAATAGATAGATACATAGAAATAAGAATTAAAGAATAAAGCTGGTAAACGTCTATTTTTATACAAGTATAATAAGTATTAATTTGTTTTATATAGATATGCTTTTGCTGTTTACTACTAATCATAATAGATATGATTTATTCAAATTCCACAATTAGAATTTGAATAAATCATACAGAAATCCCATGCACTTTATAAAACAAAAAATTTAATCAAACAAAACCTCAGAAAAAATTAAAACCCACCAATTCATAAAATGGAGCTAATGAAACAGTATACAATATTTAAAGGGTCTTTTCTCTGTTCTCAATCAGAAATACAGTGATGGTACTGAGTGCTTCGTATATTTTATATTTTTAGATACTTCCATTTCTATTCTAATTTAGTCATAAATTCATATTAAAATGGTCAAATTTGGATAAGCACACTTTCCAGGAGATCAAAAGTTGTGGTGTAAATTAGAGTTTAGAATATGTGAGTTGCCACCTGGTTTTTGCTCTTCATTATTTTGTACTGCAGGAGAAAAAATTTACTTCTCCAAGTCTTAGTTTCTGTACTTTTAAGAAAGGATATAATCAAAACTGACAGATAAGGTTCATTGTAATAAGAAAAGCCAATGCAAAACTGGTATGCAATAGATGTAAATTTCCTTCTTGTACTATATATTGCTTTGAAATATTACTTTATAGGAAAGAAGAATTAAAATAATGACAGGAATTGAAAAACTAAATATGCAAGCTATTTATAGTTCCATTTTATAATCAATTAGGTGTTAACTTTTCACTCATATTTAGTTTTTATGTATCTGTTGTAGGATAAAATGTTGTAGTAACATTTTATATTTCACATTGTTAGCTAGCATAATAGGATGGGTAATTCCTTTCTTCATTTTTAATCAGGCCTTTGATATGTTTAAGTCTGGATTTATTTTTACTAATATTACAACGATTCACTGTGCTTTGTGAATATATAAATTATTTTATTTCAGCACTTCTGGAAAACTCTTGACATATATGCTCCAGTGATATCCATGACAATAACTTTTTTATTTTTATAAAATTTTCATTTCTATGATTATTCTCTGTGTCTCTTAAGCTTATTCATTGTTTTTTTCATATTTTTAAATCTCTCCGATGGATCCTGGATAATTTCTGAACATTTATCTTCTGGTTTACTATTTTCTCCTGAAATTTCAATGCATGATTAAGCTAATACATTGGATTTTATGTTAAAATTATTTTATTTAATGTGTATTTTGTAAGTTTTGTTTGTTTGTATGTTGTAGTATTTGTGCATGCATGTGTGAGAGAGAGAGAAATAGAGATAGACAGAAAGCCAGAGATTGAAAGAGAGAATGAGTGGCAGACAAAAATAGAAAGACAAAAGAGAGAGATTCTTTTTAAGTGGTGTATTTTCTGTTGTTGTTGTTACATACAAGTGGGGCAAAGGCTCGGCTGACCTTGGCAATGATCTGCATACAGGGAATGAAGAAATGGGAGGAAATATAATACTAGAAAACAAGTATAATTCCTACCATGTGCCAGGCACCATTTTAAGTGATTTCGGGTACTCTGTGAGACCTAACGTCCATTGGGGTTTGTTTTAAGAAACTCTGTACTTGCACCTGTCAGACTCATCAAGACACTAAAGGTCTTGGATGATTTTTAACAAAATTATCATCTCAATGTTTATTGAAACATTAAGTGTTTATTTCTAGTTCTCACACTGCACTGATGATATATCCATCTGTAAGAATCTGCTTAATGTTCTCTTATTAAATTAGATTACTTTGGTAGTTTGGAGGCCCTATGAGATCAGGAATCCGAAGCTACTATTCACCTGACTAGGGAAACACCTTCAAGGCAAACCAACTTAGAAATGAATAAAATGAGACTAAGAGTCACTTTAGAAAGTGAGCACTTAGAGTCAGAGCAAAATAAACTATGTGCTGTTAATGTTGAAAAGCAAAGTAGTAAACTATGAGAATAGCTGATGCTAAAACTTATTTATAAAGGCATTACAGTACATATTTATAAAGGGAGTGTCATTGTCTTAATATTATATTAATGATTATTTTCTCAGTTTATATTAAATGTGCAAATTATTGTATTTTATGGCAAATGCAGAGTAATAAAGCAGCTCTTCCATAGGCAGAACACAAAGGCACTAGGCCTCAGCACAGAATACTTAAATTACTAGGCATTGAGAAATAATAGCATCTCTCTCTATAAAGAAGAAAGAAAGTTATCTCCTCGGAGTAGGGGATTACTGGAAGCCATTTTCTGATTACAGAGAAAAAAAAATAAGCAAAGTACCTGAGAGGGTATTTTTGTTACTGTTGTTAAATAAATGTGTAGAAACAAATGACTATTTGTAAAACAATCTTAATACCTGAAAATCTGAAGTTATTCCAGATTAGTTATGAATAATACAAAACCCCCAAAAGATTATTATCAGAACCCGGGGAGCACATGGAAAAGTTCAAGGCTGACAAAAGTAGGATAAATGTAATATCTGGCCATACTCAACTAAAAGTTTTTACATGGCCCACTAAAGGGAAGAATTATAAGTTAATAATGCTTTTATATTTAATACTGTACATAAACTATTGAATATATTTGATTCAATCATTTTTGTATTATTGAATTCATAAAATCTTAAAGATTCTTCTATTTCAGCTATAGCTAAATTTGGAGCTATAAATTTATTTGATAATCTGTTAAAAGGTATATATACTCTTTAATAAATGTATGCATGTGTGCATGTGTATTTATATGTCCTATTTTAAGAATCCCTACTCTGTGCTTTAGAGCAACATGACTTGCATCTGACAATTGTAGTCAAAGAGAAATTTGAAGTACTACCTGGCCCTCATAGAATGTGGACTCAATGAGGATAGATTCAATTTGGGTGTTATATCTACAAAGCTTCATCTAGTGAATGAATTATAGCCTTCATTAGGATTTATGTATTCTGTGGCTTTGTCCGGTACTAATTATACTATATCACACTGTTTGTAAGACTTAAAGATTTGTTTGATGGCAGGACATACCCAATGTTATTTTGGTAACTGAAAGGCAGACTTTTTTGTTACTTACAACTCCAAAAGGGATAAGGCTGCCAGGCAAGGTCACATAGGGGACTGTACCCAGAAACAGGCTTATAGCAAGCTGGAGCTGTAGGGGGCATCTCATGTATCACAATCAGGGTGGCATCGGCTCTTTCAAATAATTTCCTGGCTCTGAGATATAGGTTTTATCCCTAAGTGTCTGGTACTTGGCTTTAGTTCTGATTAAGATGCTTGTATGCTGGCCCTGAAAAGTGAGAGCCTGATCAGAGAAGAGGCTGGGGCACGGACTTCACGGGCTGCTCAAGAAGAACTGACCTGCCACTAGCCAGGGTGTCAAAATGGGTTAGAACAGAATTTAAAAAACTATATAGTACATGCAATGCAAGTTTATTACAATTTAGTATCTAATGATTTTTATTGTATTTTATTCCTTTTCCACAATTTTAACATTTTAGCTCTCATATTATTTTTTATGTTTCTAACTGGAAAATATTTTTCCTTGTTCTATCAAACTCTAGTATACCTTTTATAACTTACACAATAAACAATGTCTAAGGTTTCTATAAAAAAACTTTTCAACTTTGACATAACACTATGAAGCTATATAACAGGATTTAACCTCTTGATGGATACTGAGAATTATGTGTGACATGCCGTGTACCTTGTTCCTTGTTTGTTGATATATCTGCTTGTCTCTGAGTTAGACTTTGGTGTTTCCTTTCTGAAATTGAAATAATAAAATATCAATGTGAGGGAACAGTGTTGAATATTTTAAAGCCTATATAAGTTAATTGTGATAAATACTGACATCACTTTTACAATACTATCTGAGAACTCAATAAAATATTATTCTGATACATATTGAGTTTTGTATTATCTATGAATGAAAGTAACTAGAACTTGCAATTTGCCTACACCTCTACCTCCCTATTTACATAAGAAATAGAAGAATCCAGTGGTAGAAACTGGATCAAATAGAGAATCTTTAGTGAAAGAAATTTCACTTCTTATGGAATTGATGTTTCTGCAATTCTAATTCAAAATTTAACAAAAATGCAGAAATTAACTGTATTTGTTCTAAGCAGAATAATGCATAGTAGAAAAACACCCTTTTTTTCAAAAGATAACACACTTTTATACCATCTGCAGATATGACTTTTCTTTTACTTTTTAGAACATGTTTGCTCTACATTATGACCAAAGTCTACACAATGTGTGTTAGGTCAATCAAAGAGATGAGCCGGAGGATGTGCTATTTATTCATAAGTGAGCAATTTCACCCCTAGACACTTCCTGAAGACGTTCTGTTCTCACAAGTGAATTCATAAAAAAAACGGACCTTTTTAATGTATGATTACCTAAATTCTGAAAAACGCCTAAGGAAATCTTTTTCTTATTACCTTTTTTCCTAACAAAATAATATAATGAGAATTTTGACAAAGTCAACCAGAAAGCATAACAGTCCTGATAGATATGAGTAAGGGGCCACAAACCAGGGGTTCACTTAAAGTAATGTGAGTATGCTGATCTTAAATACAACAAAGGACAGAAAAGACAGAAGTGAAGTTCTGATTTCAGGGTCATTATGGACTCCAACTACTTGAGTGATTTGAACTTCAGTTTTCTTACCTAGAAATAAAAGTCATAATAAATTTTCTATATATTAAGAAAGGTTCTTTAACTTTTGAATGAGATACTGTTATCAAATGACTTCTGAATATTTTTTGAAAATTTATAAAATGTAATAGTGATTAATATGTATTAAGTAACTTCAGATTATTATTTATATCTGATTTAGGTATCCTAAGATGAAAATATAATTTTATTTAATGCTCAAATCACTTTAAAAATAAATATAATTTTAATACAAAATTAAATATAAAATAGTATTCTATTATATTTTTTGCTGGTATTATTGGAATTTTTAAGACATTCTCAAATGTTATTATGTCTCTCACTGTTTTAAACTCTGAATGAATTTTAATTTGCTGAATCCTCATCACAACCTAGGAAGTAGGCATTTTGGAATGAATGTGAGAGTAATTTTTGTATTGGCATTGTAACTGGTAAGGGACTCTTCATCTTATTATCGTCAATGTTTCTTATTACATGTTTCAAATGTACAATAATTTTAATAGTAGAACATAGATATTCATGCTCAATAAATAATGAAAAATTTTTAGACTATTAGTGGATAAAATGTAAGGTTATTGACACATACTCATAGTTATGTGTTTAGTTACTGATACTCTAGGTCTTGCAAATTTTACCCAGGTTACTAAATAGGTTTCTGCCCATGAATTTAATTACCACATTTTTTTTCATATTTTATTTGGAAACTCTATTTTTTCCATTTATATTTACTGGGAGAAGTTAATGGAAGTATCCTTTGCTTTTTCAGATATTCTTATTCCTATGAAAACCAAAAAAAGTTATATATTATAGAGAATACTGAAATGTAAATAAATCTTCAGCTTCTTTGCCTGGAAACTAAAGGATTTAAACTTAATCAGTTTTATCGTGCCATAGAAATCTGTGGGGTTCTACCCATACAATTTCTTCACTGGTACCAGATGAATTTGTGGACTCATCACTAGCTCACAACTCAAGAGCTGAAACCTTGCTTTACAGAGATTTCTCTAAAAGCAGAAATATTTTAACCATCATCTTCTGTGAATATACTGTTACAAATGGAAACTGCACACAAATTTACTTGCTTTGTTCCTTATTACGTGTGAAAAATACATTTGGACATATTTTCATAGTCATTCAGAGGCAATTTGGTCACTACTTATTACATCACATTGAACATACTTCTCTTTTTGACGTAATTTGCTTCATCTGTGTAGCCATCTAAATTTAAACCCTTATTTAAAATGAACGAAATAAAAGAAAAATGAAAAAGAACTATTTACCCTCCATAAAAAAAAGTCACCAAATATGATTAATGGACAGGATTCTAGGGATGGTACTATTTTATCATGATTAACATATATAATCCCTTTTCTAATTCTAAATTACCAATCTAATCTGAGAATATTTGCTGCCAAAACTGGACCTACAATAACCAGTGTACCTAGTCATTGTATGGCAACTAATTATTTGAACAATTTACTATTTTAGGTGGAAGTTAATTATACAATTGATGTTAGTTACAAAGCTTATCTGAGTTAAAAGGCAGTCTAGAAAATAATTTATGAGAACGTCTGGGCCATTCTTTACACAGCAGTTTTACAATGTTTTTAAACATTAAACTTATCTTGTTCCTTTTCTCTGTTACACAGTCTTTTTCCTTTTTATTTAACAATGATGAAAATAGAGCATTTACCATGTCCTATGAAGTCCTAACTGAGCTGTACCAATCTCCTATGATCTTGTTGGGCCACTCTTTGCCATGGCCATTGTGCTTCAGTGATGGAAAGAGGTTTTGCTCTTCTTTACATATGGAAAATTTGTTCCCACATCCAGTGTTCCTTGCTTGTTATTCATTCACTTTCTCAATAAATGATTCTTTTAAATTATGAGGAAGATAGACTCTATGTTTTATATCTTTCTCACTAAGATCCTTTTCAGAAGGTACATGGTGATGAGAAAGGAGTGATGGGTCCCTCAGAGCATTTGAGGAGGCGTTGTTTACCAACACTGCTATGGAAACATTGCAATATTTTATCAACTGGTCATGTTATATGCAATCACTTGAACCCAAAATATGCATACAAAGAGTTGATGTTCTAAATTACTCTTACTTATCACCTCTTGAACAATGAAGAGTGAAACTTCATTAACCATTGCTACCATATACTGCTTTAAATGAAACACAAAGAAATAGAGAGATCACGATTTGATTTTTTAATCCCTTGCTGTTTTCTATTTCCATTAATATCAGTCAATATAGATTAATATAGTGATATAAAATAAAAATAGATACCTTAATTGCATATACTCTTATGATTGTATCTATATTGATGTCAGTTTTCCTTAATTTTTTAAAGATTTTATTTATTTATTTTTAGAGAGAGGGGAAGGGAAGGAGAAACAGAGGGAGAGAAACATCAATGTGTGGTTGCCTCTCACATGGCCCCCACTGACCTGGCCCACAACTCAGGCACGTGCCCTGAGTGGGAATTGAACCAGTGACCCTTTGATTCACAGCCCATGCTCAATCCACTGAACTACACCAGCCAGGGCAGTTTTCCTTAAATTTTAAGTAAAAATATATCATTTTTGAAATTCTGTACAAAATACACATGTATGATTTTATTTATTCAGTTATTCATTTACTTCCTATTACATTTTTTGCAAATATCTTTATTTTAGATTTTTACTTATTCCATTTTTCTAATAAGCCTAATTACATCTCTTTAAAAAGAAAAACTGATAAAATATATAACACAAATTGTGTGTGGTGTCTTTATGTGTGTTGCCCAAAAAACTGGATTATCTTCTGGAGGGTAAGTCCTTTGTAGTACTGGCTTCCCTATTAGGTGAGCATCTAGAAACCCTTCTATATCAATGTACCAGCTGGCATTGTTCAAAGAGGCTGTGTTTGGCTTCGATGAATTTTCTTGAAGACGTTCAGTGCTTCTGCCCATTGTATGATATGTGATTAATTAGTGCACCTGCCCACACCATGCTGAGAGTGGTCAGCAGTTTTTGACCAAAAACATCATAATGCCTGTGCCCCATCCTCCCTATTCACCAGATCTCATCTGGGGTAATATTTTTTTCCCAGATGAAGAAAGTCCTCAAAGGGAAACATTTTGCCAATACGGAACAGGTGAAACAAAAAATGCCAGAAGCACTAAAAGGCATCAAAATCAATGAGGTCAAAAATTGTTTTGAGCTGTGGAAGGAACATTTCTTTAGGTTTATTGCATCAAGTGGACAGTACTTTGTAGGTGACTAAGGTTTAAACATATAAGAATAAATACACAATTTTGTATAAATAAGTTTAATTTTTGGGTCCCCCTTGTGTGTGCATATGTGTGTATGTGTATACATGTATACACATACACACATACACACACACATGTACGTCTGTGTATAGATGTATGTGTGTGTGTATATACACATATGTCCATACACACACACTCACACACACACATTCACACACACACATACATATATATAGAGAGAAATATGTAAATGGAAAAAATATGTTTTATTTCCTAATTAAGCAAATTAAACCAGTAAAACATGCATGGAATTTTTTTTTAATTAGATTACTCTTTTTCTCTTAAATTTCTGCAGTTTTGGTACTCTATTTATAGTGTTAGCATGTATAGTGATATCATATACATATATACAGATATTATGCATGTATATCTATATATATATAATGTATAAAACTATATATAAAATTTAAACAAAATATTATTTTAGGAAATTTTATTGGTTCTTTTTCCACCCTAATGCTAAGAGAAATACTTAAGAAACTACAAAAAAATGTAATGAAAAATTTTAAACACATCTTCTAGACTGTACACTATGATAAATAATTGATTTTAGTGATTTGAACTTTTCACATGTTTAGCTCTTTACATCACATTCTGTAACATATGACCATTTGTCTCTAGGATCTGTAATAGTTCTTCAAATAACAGAAACTTTTCATCCTATTTCTGAACCAGTGCAGTGTTCGTTCTTCCACTGTCTGGTCATAATGCTTTTTTAGGACTCAGATTAATTCTTTCATTCATTATTATGCTTAAAACCTCCATTATTTCCTTTCTAACTGCCAACAAAATACACACCAAAATTCTCAGCTTGTTTTCCCATACCTTTCACAGCCTAGCCCACTACCAATACAGCGCACCATGGATCTACATTTACTAGAATCACACACTGCTTCTGAGAGCAATCCAGGCACTTGACTGGCTCCAGAGCTCATTCTTGCCATTACTGCTGTTCCACTGCCTCCCTTAAAATATTTCCTAACTCTGAAACAACTTTAAGAACAACATTGCCACACAGTACCCAATTTGTTTTAAACAAACTCTATTTCTTTCAGCGGATATATTGTAGAATATTAAAAAACAAAGGCGTGCAAAATATAGTGCTCCTTCAAACTGAATTAATCTTAACAAATTTGCCAATGCCTATGTTTTATCATTTAGACTTTATATTTTCATGTAGCTTTCAAATATATTTGGAGTTTTATTTTATTCAAAGCAGCAATAATTATGAAAGAATGAAGAGGGCTGCAGAAGTGGAATAATGACATTAAGATCTTTTTGATAGCAAAATCTTTTACTTGATGGTAAAACATATTCCATAGACCTATAAGTTGTGTAATTGGTTTATTTGTAAGACTGCATTAGAGTCCTTACCAACCTGAACATGCATCTTATCCATTTTGGTAAGTGATCTATGGACATGATTGCAAAGCCTGTTAAACTTGTCTTCTGTTTTGTTAATAATACTAATTTATAAAAGTTTTTTAATCACCTAGATGGTCTCTTTTTCTATTTTAGCAATTGTGGTAGCTTGGATATTCAATGCCTTTATTTTAAACATGTGTATACATATATTTATAAATGCCTACAAAGGTTACTTTTTCCCATATACTAATATATAGGGCATATGTACATGTTAAATAAATAAATCGTGATGATTTGTGAATGATATGTTGAGTTGCATTAAAAATAACATTGTTATATGTGCACATTTAGAGAATGCAGCTTATTTTCATATTACACCCTTATGCCAAATTGAAAAACGTATAAAGTTACTCTTACTGAAGTTTTTATTGTAAGCCTGAAAACAGTTTTTGCTTTATACTCAGAAGTTACAGATAAAATCTTTAAACAGTTGAAATGTGGCAGTTTAAAGGGGAAAGTGCAAATATGTTTTAACAAATTCATGAAGCTTATCAGTTTGAGTCACTGAAATTCAAAACAAAGATTTGTATTTCAGAGAAATCCCTTGAATACAGTGATGGTAACATTCTACAGGGAATGGTTGGTTACATCTTACTGAACATATGACTTCAGTCATATCTTTTTGTACTTACACTTTCAACATGTTTCAGCCTAGAGGAAATGAAAAAAAGAAATTCAGATCTCTTACCTGCTTGTTAACTGAGTTAATTTGGAAAATTTGATTTGTAATGAAATGATTATTTTCATCAAAGACATAATAAAGAAAATTAACATGTAAGAATTTGCAAAAAAATATTTGAAGCTATTAATTACATCTCAAAAATAAATTAGAAGAAATAATTTACCTTTCTAACTCAAAAATGATTTGACATACTGATTGTTGCTTCCTCTTAGTCTTAAATAAATTAAAGAAAAAGTAAATAACCACACAAAATTATATAAAAGTACGATAAATTTATCATCAATCTACTTCTCTATCTATTTCTTTTCATAATTCCATACAACCATCTCTCTAGTTATCATACATTTAATGCATCTATCACACCATGGAAAAGAAAACAAGTCTTATTCAGAACAGATAAGACTCAAAATAAAACCTTCAAAATGCATCATTAGTGGTTATATTTCATGAAAAGTGACTTCCAATTTCTTCTTTGGAAAGAATACACTTCTTTTATAGTCTCTTAGCTTTATTGTAAATAAGAGTCACATGCTATACACTAAAACTTATGTGAAAAGGAAATATAGTCCTGAATATTCAGAAAGGTATAATCATAACACTTTAAAATGCTAAGTGCTCTTTACGTCATATACAGTGAGTGTTTCTTTTCATTTTGTAAAGTATAAACAGAAAGAAAGAAACAACAGGAAAAATACCTCTAAAGATAAGTGGAGATATAGTTATGAAAATACTTCATCATTTTGTACTAAGTTATTCAAGGGTGAAAGAATATCTTTGGGAGGAGATGGAGTGTTAGGCAATTTTCTCTGTAATTATTCAAATATTTGGTCAGTAGTCTCTCAACAACAACAAAAAATAATGCCTACTTGCTGGGTCAACATTTCCACATGACAAATATAATTTCTTAAGTCACTGAATTGGTATCCTTATTACCTTTAATAATTTCACTGCTCCAATAGTAGTAAATAAAATGAAGTGTTAGGAATTCAGTATTTGCTGCCCAAGCACGTGCTCATTGGTCATAGAAAGACTGGTTCTAAGGTTCTCAGAATTTAAGATGTAGAGTTCAGATGGATCATCATGCCAAAAGATGATGATGTTGGGTCAATTCTGAAATTAATTCTGAGATGCTTATTGATTCTGTAAATAAGAATGACTTATCCCACCCATTTTCACCACAAGATTAGTTTCCAATAATATTAATGGATTGGTTAAACATATTTATACTCACAGTTCATTTGGCAGAATATAACAGAATATAACATCATTTTTGGCTAAATACACAAAGGAATAAAAGGACCATCAATTGAAAATAGCTAAGTATATATGTATTATATTATCACTTTTCCACAAATATTGTTTTTCATAACAGTTTATGCCATCAAAATGATTCATTAGACATAATTTCTCACATTTATATAATGATAGTCAATACAACTGCTTTATTTATTTATTTATTTATTTATTTATTTATTTTTAATTTGAGTGACCTTTGAGTTTACCAGATAGGACTATTTCACCTATATTGAATTACTGAGTAAAACAAGGTCAAAACAAAGTCATTGGAAATCTCACACCCTAGTATGCTACTCTTTGGGATTGATGAATAGCTTCAATTTTCTCAGTTCCATGACAAAAAAGAATTGGAACAGTTCTGTGGAGATCCATAAGAAGCTGGCTGTAGCCAGATGAAAAATGACATTTTTTGTACTGTTATTGGCAAGGTTAAAGCTCTTTACAAATAAAAAGCTTAAATTTTTCTCAGAATTCAGTTTAGTTTCTAAGTTATATTGTCTTGTTGAATTGGACATTTGGGGAAACTCTATGAAGTGTTAACTACCTTTGGAGATTTCTTGAAATAAACCCCAAATTTCTTTAGTGTGACAAATACACAGAAACTTTTTGAGATTTATTTCCTTCATTGACTTAATAGAGAGCAAAAAACTATTTGCTTCATGTAACAGGTTGTTATGATAACCATATTGGATGATTGTACAAAGATACTTGAATGTGAAGAAATTAATGCAAATGCAAAGTGATCTAATTAGAAACAAACAAGGAACATAGAATTTGGAATTTTTCTTGACTTAAATAATAAGAACTCCCTTTACACAAGGAACCCACATATTAGAGAGTAAGTTCCTGCTCTACAAATTTGCATTTTTTGAATAAATTTTTTTCCAGTTTCTTCCCAGAAAATTTCTCTAAAGATGTTTGCAAAAACAACAGTTTTTCTGTGGCAGTTGTAAGACCTTGCCAAAGCAGCGTGGCGTTCTCTAGCTTGTGTAATATGTAGCTAATTAAAGTCCGAAGATATCAAATCACAGAAACCAATTCAAGAATGCTCTGTTGTTCACACTTTTCACTATCCATGACTTTTTAAGCAATATTCAGCTCTTATACACTCATCTCCTGATAAGTTTATTTTCAAGGGAATGAATAGTTACAAAACTCCTCTTTCTCAACACTGGCCAAGCTCTATTGCTAAACGTGTTTGTTTTCTGCTTTTTGCTCTTCGAAAGACAAAAAATTTGGATCATGATGATAATACATCCAATCATAATTTCTTTAATTTATAAAGCTTTGATGAAAAGGCAACTTTTTCTATAATTGAAAAAGTGAAGTGCAATAGTCTCCCCTTATCTGTGGAGTACGTGATCCAAGACCCCCCATGGATGCCTGAAAACATGGAGGGAGTACTGAACCCTGCATATACTATATTCTTTCTTATACATACATACTTATGATAGTGTTTAATTTATAAGTTAGGAATAGTAAGAGATTAGCAACCATAAATAAGAAAATAGAACAATTATAGCAACATACTGTAATAAAAATTATATGAATGTGGTTTATCTCTCTGAACATATCTTATTATATTCATCTTTCCACTTGAAAAGAACATTTTACTGCTTCTTTTTAGAATATCTGAATTGCCAGTATCATTATTCTTCTGCTTTGGGATCATTATTAAGGAAAATAAGGGTTTCTTGAACACAATTTGCTATATTTTTTCAGAATTTTTTTTTCTGGAGTAGCTTTTTAAAAAAATATTTTATTTATTTATTTTAGAGAGGGAAGGGAGGGAGAAGAAGAGAGAGAGAGAAACATCAGTGTGTGGTTGCTGGGAGGCGTGGCCTGCAACCCAAGCATGTGCCCTGACTGGGAATAGAACCTGCGATGCTTTAGTTTGCAGCCCGAGCTCAATCCACTGAGCTACACCATCCAGGGCTCAGAATTTTTTTAATCACTGATATTGCTAATGTTAGAAATGACTCTGATCCAGGGGGAAGTTTCCTAAGGTGATCTAGCAGAGGAGTTAAAAATAAAAGTCATTTGTGTTTAAGTGTGTTTTGTACATTAATTGTCAAGATTTTTAAGGATATTTGATTTTGGTTTTGGGGTTTCTATTTCTAAGATAGTTTTTACTTAGTAAAGAATAATTCAAACTTCTTTTAAAACTTCAAAATAGTGTTCTGTGCATTAGATTTATTTTGAGCATTTAGAAATCACTAAAAAATTAAAGTTAGGTTTCAGAGAGAAATGTTTTTGACTTACTATTTAATATTCGTAGCAAATCCAGCCTTTTAAATTTACTTCTCATTTTAGCACTGTTTTTTTAATGCATAATTTTGAATTTAGTTAATCATGCTGGCTACCTAGTATTATTCACATAATAAATACTTGCTATGTTTTAGCCATCAATCATAACTGTCATATACTAACATTTTTTTTATATTTGAAAGATTAGTAATTAAACTTGAATGTTTAAGTGCTTACAGACTGGTTTTCAAAATTATGTGACCTTTGATATTATTTCTTATAAAGAAAATTTCAGATCAGACAGACATTCCAATAAGCTAATGCTTATGGATCATCTACACTGAATTAGGACTGGTGTTCGGTGCTTTCACATGTTAATGAGTATTCAGAGAGGTTAACCTGCAGATTGATAAAACCAGGCCTTCTCCCTGCTAACTCTGATTAGATTCACTATCTTTAATTAGATACACAGTGTCATACCAGCAAGTGCTCCCTCTCACTGAAACCTCAAGGAAAACCTGGAGATTGGAGTCAAAGGTTATTTCTTGATATTAGATACCAAACAATAAATAGAGGACCAAATACAGGATATTCGAGTCAGTGATTACTTAATGTTAGATACTTAACAATTGAAGAGAGGATCGGACATAGGAAAATGGATAATTTTATTAAAAGGGAAATTATTTATATTATATTTGATTATAAATATGATTATAATGTTAGTTATTTACTTGATTCTAGCATATGTTGAGAACTACATTTTTAATCTTTAATGAATGTTTAGATCATATTAGACTGTAGCTTTTATACCTGTGCTCCCCATCACAAAAAGTATATCTGTAGCACGTTATTTATTGCTTTAGACAACTTATTTACCTAAGTGTCATCTTATCCTTGAAATAAAGCAGTTAGTTTTTCATTTTTAACTTTTAATTCTCTAGCCTGAAATTTGCTGTCATATGTTTCTCCTTATGATTTAAAAACTACAAGAAAAATGAGTTGAATTTAAAGATGATTATTTCTTTCACTGTTGTTTTTCTTTAATAATTTCACAGTACCCAATTTTTATTATATTATACTTCAGATACTGCCAAAAATTAGTTTTTTGTATTAGTGAGATTTTATTTTCCTTTCTAAATTATATTATAATTACTCTGTTGCTCCAGATATCTCTCCAGTGACCAGGAAAAATACTTAACGACTATTTACTAGTGACCAAGAATAGACAGTGTTTTGTGAAGAAACAAAACAAAGATGTGTTTTGTTAATCTTTTGTTCATCTTCCATTGCTTTTTCTAGTAGAAACTGAGATTTCTTACTGATTATAGTCCCCACTAATATGAGCACACTTTCTTAAATTTCTTCTGCAAAACAAATCCACTATGTTTTGTGATATTTTTAAGTAAAGAGATATTACCAAGAGAACAAAGTTGCAATTTGAAATGTTAAATCAAAAGTATTAGTTTTTTTTCTGGATAAGAAACATACTTTATTAAAGGTAGGTTACTTCAGTATAATTTTCCTGTGGAATACAGTGAATAGAGTTTTTGGGTACTAATAACGACATCACATTTCGAAAATTGCATAATACCTAATATTTCAAATTTGTTTCCATTCAATAACAAATTGCTATATTCATAATGTAATGCAAAATGCAAAATCTAAATTAAAACTGTTAGCAAGACATTGTTATCCTGATATTACCACAGATAACACAGATATTTCAAATGGATTTACCAAAAGTTTCAATTAACTAAAGAAGGTCAGGGCTTATGGACACAAAAGAAACTCATCAAATCTCCAGATTCATTTGCCATAGCCAAGCAACTATACCACTGAGGAGTGCTGTGCAGTAATCATTCTACACTTACTGCCACTGTCCACAGGTTTTTATAAACTGTGCTATTGGCCTCATTGACTGAAATATAGCAAAGCTGAGTCTGCAAAGCAGTATATGTTGCAACAAGAGTCTCTTTTCCGTAAGTATATGTGATCAAGAAACCATTTTCTTCTATAATCAGTATTTAGACTGTAGCAGGAAACTCACTTCACTCCCTCACCCACACTCAATAAAGGTTAAGCATGTCTTTTCTTATTCCCATAAGCTAAAGCCTTTTTAAAAATAATAAGTGGGCATGAGGGCATTTGTCATCTTTATAAAGACCCCTGTGAATGACAAACACTAATGTGCTTGGGATAGCAGATCCCATAAAACCACAACTGTCTCTCCATCTGTAGAACACCTGTCCTGTGTGCCAAAAAGGAAAATTACAGAGATGCAATATAATTTTGTAATGAAGAAATTCAAAGCTATTAAACCAGAGATCTGTGTCCAAATCATTTACACAATAAAAAAAATTATCTTCTGTTTTAGAATATCACAATGTAATCATCTTAATACTAGTATTTCCTCTTTAATTCCAGATAAATTGCTTAATAGATCACCAAATTGGTAGTAAAACATTAAAATTACAAAACTGTGTTTTCAGAATACTTTTATGCCTATATCCTGATCTTTAAAGATAAATTAGAATATCACTTCTTGAAAATTTGAACATCATGATACAATGAAGAAAATAATGGAATCATTTGCAGATATACTGGCCTATAAAAATAAAAATTTAGGAATTTCATGAAGAATGTTTCAATATTTAAAAGAAATGGTTTACATGTCATCCATCAATTATTAACTTAAACATTACATTAAAATATTGAAACTAGTATGTATTATATAACTCAAATATCTAAAATGAATGCAGGTTTGAACATTCCTAACATTTTCAGTTAAATAAAACAAGAAAAGGCATAAACAGTTTTGAAGTAAATTTACAATAGCCAAGTCTTAAGTTTTATTTTATAATTAATGGTCCTGGAGTACAAAAAGTTTAAGTAACTTCTTTTAATATACCTGATTACCTGAATCACCAATACTAGAACCAGTATTCTGAAGTATTTCCAACATAAATTTTAATATAAACTGTACTATATACTGACTTTAAACCCTTAGGTAAATTGAAAAATGGAGAATTATATCTAAAAATAACAACTGGTGTTAAATCAGTATAATTGATGGGTAGTCCAGATATACGTCTGCATTTTATGTTGGTTTAGAATTTCAAGAGAACATTCTGCATCAGGAAGTGACCCAAATGGGGGGAAAGGCTGTTCAACAGATACTCTATGCCTTACAAACACATCACTGCAGGAGTATTTAATTCCTAAAATCAAATAGGGCCAGAAGTCAAATCACCTTACTTCACCACAATCTTCTTTCAAACTAAATTATTTCATATATTTTTCCTTTCTTTGGGGAAATATCTTTATCAAAGTATTTTATAATATGATAGTAGAAAAGGAGGACCTCTATCTTTAAAAGGTGATTCAGAAAAGATTGAGTCTAACAAAATTTCATCAAAATTTAGCAGGTGGTGAGTGTAGCAGTGACTTGAGGAATGCACACACACTCACAAACCTGGGAGCAGAGCAAGCAGAGGCAATCAGAACCCATTTCTTCTGCTTTCGTAAATTCCTACCTTTGTTCCATCTCATGTTCCTTCTCTGTGTCAAGATAAAACTCTTTGCTGTGAACACACTTTCATTCTCTTCCCCTCCCCCTCCCCCTCTCCCTCCTCCTCCTCCTCCTCCTTCTCATTCCTCCTCCTCCTCCTCCTTCTTCTTCTTCATCTTCATCTTCTGGTTTGGTAAGTGTCTGCTTCTGTGTTGTCCAAAAGGGGTTATAAAGTAAAATGGAGAAAAAGATTAAACAATCTTCTGTTAGTCCTTGTCTTCGTTTTTGTTTGTTTTTGTTTTTGTTTTTGTTTTTAGCTTCCACTGTCTCCACATTCTGAACCTCAATAAAATGAACCAACACATAGGGAAAAAGAAAGAATATAGTTGATAGGAATTTACTATGTAGGGAAAATATTGAAGTAGAGAGAGAAAACTCAATTGCCATGTTTTCTCTAACCCTTCCTACATACTACAGACTTAAAATGTGAGTGATAACTTGTCACTGTTCTTAGACTGGATAATGATCATTAGCTGATGGTAGAGAGAAACATAATAGTGAAACTCTGCCTTGCTAAAAGAAACATATAGATAACTGACCATCATTAGTGAGTCAG
Source organism: Tonatia bakeri (assembly GCA_004024845.1). Taxonomy (NCBI): domain Eukaryota; kingdom Metazoa; phylum Chordata; class Mammalia; order Chiroptera; family Phyllostomidae; genus Tonatia; species Tonatia bakeri. The sequence goes on from PVIA01006647.1 coordinate 90,930, forward strand.
TGGATGTCCAGAGTTGAATGGAAGATCCACATTTGATTGAAGAGTGTGACCTGTAATGCCTTTTCTTGTTTAGAGAGATGTACAAGTACATGAGGAGAAATGAATAATCACTTCTAATTATAACCTCTTGTTTTGGACTAGTCTCCTATAAAATTTGTGTAAAAGTACAGCAAAGATTTTTGAAAAAGGGGATGGTTTGTTCCAACAGATTTAGATAGATCCTTATTTAATCTTCTTGTGGTTAAAAATTGATAACAGAAAAACTGAGGTACTTCAGAATATATCACAATTATTTATTCCTTCTGATTTGATGGCTGTTTACATTATTTTCACTTTTTTCTAAAGAAGGAAAGATAAAAAGGTATTCTATGTTTTTTTCTGAGCATAAATGGTAAAAATTCCCTGGATTCTGCACTTAAAAGGGAATTTCTAGATTATTGGATGTTGGGAACTGCCCTGCCTGGTTTCAGAAGCTGTAATCCCTCGTGGCTAAGTCTGAGTAAAGGACCTTGGGAGCATAAGTCACTTAGGAGACAAAGCTTATCTTCCTTGGAGGGACACTACCTCTCCAAGGGGCCCCCTTTCTCTTCACCCAGCTTGGCCCCAGGCAAATGACTGGCTAGCCAAAGATGGGTAAGATTCCTCAAAAGAGGGACAACCTAAGACAGGCATGATCATGAAGGGGCCCTCAGGGAAGGACTTGAGAGGCTATAGAAAAAGGGGTGATGGACCCTCGCTCCTCAGCTTTGACATAGCCTGAGTCCTCATTCTGTCTGCAAGGAGTCTTCTAATCTCTTGGTTGCCTTACTTCCCTTGCCTGACTTGAGCCTGAAATAATACTGAAGGTGGGTCTGGCCCTGTGCTGGAAAGGGCAGGTTCCCAAGGGCAATCAGGCCTAAGAAAGAATGCACAAAATCCTATGAAACCTACTTTGCTAATATCTTCAATTTAAACGATAAGGGTTCAAGCAGGAAGTGAGTTTGTTCCCCAAAGTTTTATGGCTCTTTAACTATCTGACCCTCACTCAGAATAAGCCCTCAGAGTTCTTTGAATGTTATCTATTGTTTAATAATTTCTGCCTGACAATGATTGATGAGCTTTACATATATACCGTCTATTCCTATGAAAATTGAACCCAATAAAATCTTGTCAAGGCAAGGGTCAAGGTCCTCTCCTCTTGAGAGAGAAGCTGCTCCATCCCTTTTCCTCCACAGGACTTGGTAGTCCTTGTGAATTTGTCTCATCTCATCCATAATGCCTCCGACACCATGAGCCAGGACCCACATCAATTGGATACAAGCATCTATGAATTTTCTCCAAAATATCAAATTATTTCAAAATCTATTATATTATAGCAGTTCATGTATGAACTGCCATAACACATGAACCATGACCACTGTAAGAGAATTCTTTGTCCAAAATGTACCAATACACTCAATATTTATCTTTTCCCATTCTGTTGAAAGGGAATAGTGCCCCATAGTTTTAATTTAATTTTCTGCAAGGACTAATAAGCGTTATCATTTTTTACGTGTTTATTCTATTGTGGCTTACATATACATTCTCTTTAAATATTTATCTACAATTTACTTTTCTTCTTTGCACATGTAATTTGATACTAATTTTATGAGAAAATTCATTTACTTTCCTTTGGCTTGCCTTTTTATCTTGTTAATAGTGGCTTTATACATATGTAATATCTATAAAGGACATGTGATTTAAGGTTGTCAACAAGTGTATGTTGTTTTAAAAATCACAAAGAATGACTAAAAGACATAAAACTGTGATTTTTGATAGAAAATATATTTTAAAATTACAGAACTGAGTAATGCAAAAACTCAAATTTACCACTCAAATATTGGGTTTGGGGATCATTGTCTCAGCAAATATGGGTTGAATGCAAATTGACTATAGGCAAAAATAATATATTCAGTCTAAAACAGAGAAAAATAAAAATAAAAAGACAATGAAAAATAATATATGTATTTTTCATACATATATTTTATAGCTTTAGAATTAAAGAGAAAATGAGGTATAAAGAGATGGAAGAAATTAGAGCTTATAATTTATAAGAGATGTCAAAGATATAACCTGCATAAATATTGGGTTGGCCAAAATGTAATGGCCAAATCCATTACATTTTTTTTTTGTTAAAAAAAGATACATTTTTCATTTTCACCAATAACTTCATTGATTTGGATATTTTGAGTTTGTCTTCCATTGTCCACTGTTGGATTTCAGTAGGTAGAAGCCTGGGGTTCTGCTAAACATCCTCCAGTGTGTGAGATAACCCCATGGAAAATAATTATTTAGAAAAAAATGTCAGTATACCAGGAAAATTTGCAAACCACTTTTGACATGTTTGATCAGTAACAGTACCTTCTCCATACACTGCACAAATCTTTTGTTGTGTTTCAGTAGTATTTTTATGTTTTTTTGAAAAAAAATAAAGCATAATAAACTGAAAATGTTGCATATCTTCCATCTTCAAAATTAAAACGTCTGTGCAAAAATTCACAAATCTTGTTAAGTTTTTCTAAATGCATGCTGAGCCTGTGGCTAAGTGAACTGAGTGCTAACCTGTGAACCAAAGGGTTGCCGGTTGGATTCCCAGTCTGGGCACATGTCTGGGTTGCAGGCCAGGTACCCGGTTGGGGACAAACAAGAGGCAACCACACGTTGAACTCTCTCTTTCTTTATCCTTCTCTTCCCCTCTCTCTAAAAATAAATAAATAAAATATTTTAAAAAACAAAATAAATGCATGCCGGTATGACAGTTGTCACAATACAATCTAACAAAATTATTTCAGATAAAATTAAAAACAATTAAGTACTACTAGAGCCAACATATGGAAAAAACATAATGAACCTTTGGGAAAACCAATACAAAGAAAATCACCACTAGACATGTCTCAGAACAACTGAAATAAAAATCTTAATAAGATACAAAGAGAAGATAAATTATCTTCAACTGTCTCATCATGAGTAATGAAAGCCAGAAAATAAAAGAATCATAGTTTGAAAGCGCTTTCAAATTAGAATTCTATGCCTTAAGTCCATCAAAATGTCAGAGATAAATTAACACATTCTTAAGAAATAAACAAATAAACAAAAGATAAAAAAACTAAAGTATTTTTCCAGAGCAACAAAGATTAAAAAAATCATAAATTGTTGTCTCTAGACAAAAAAGTGATCCCAAACGAAAATACGAATATGCAGGAAGAAGTGAAGAACAATAGAAAGTCTAAATGTCTGAGTTAAAAAAAATAGTAAAGAATATTAATGCATTTTGGGAATCTAAATGATATATCAAATTAAAATATACAAAACAATAAAATATAGATTAGTAGACAATAAAAGATTTTAAGCTATTTGCATTTCTAAGAAGTGGTAAAACTGTTAATTTATATTAACTCTGATATGTCAACATAATGTAATCTCTGGTAGTAAAAACAAACAATTCAATTTAAGAAATATAATAATTATTATTCAATTCATAAAACTGAACCTATGTACAAATAGAAAGAAAAGGAAGGATATATATATATACACCCACACCAAGGGGTAACATGACAGATTAAGCATAAGTATATAAATAACTACAG